>PVKA01025711.1:0-32634 GCA_004027165.1 Ctenomys sociabilis
TTCATTACTTGGCTAAGTAAAATATTACTTGCCATTACTACATAAATGTATCTTTCAGACATATTTTCAAAATAAAGAAACACATTTTATTACACTATAAAACTTGTGCCAAAACAATGTAATCATTATATTTTATATATTAACAGGGTTCTTTTCATATAGATGATATATTTCATTAGCATTAGTCTTTAAAATATTCATGCATTAAGTAATGGTAATATTCCCTGAAGAGTCGGTCATACTATGCAGACAGTAATAATGAGTCTAATGTTCTTTTGACAAGGAAATGTCATACCATAAATGTGTCACTTGGAATTCTACATTGAATAAGGTCATCACTAAGGGAGCATTCTTGTTTCCTCTTTTAGAAAATGACCTCATAAATGTCATCGAGTCTCTATGTTATGATATAAATGGCACTTCTTACTGAAACATGAACTTTTAGTAGGTCATTCATGAGCATTCTTATAAGAGAAGCGTTGTGAACACCACAGCCCTGGAGGCCAATGTTTTCCCAGGAGAAACTAAGGGCAAGAAATTCAGCCAAGAAAGGCCTCATGCGTGCTCATAGGTTATAATACCCAATTTTATTTTAAAACCCCTTGTTGATTTCTCACTGTGTTCAAGCCTTAATTTCAGAAGCACGTCATCTTTTTTTATGCCAATAAAAACCAAAATAGTGGAGCAGGGGAGATGGCTCAGTGGAGCCATCTCTGGCAAGCACAGGGCCTGAGTTCAATTCCTGGCTCCACCAAAAACAACAAAACAAAACAAAAACAGAAAACAAAAATAGTGTCAATAGAAAAAGAGATTCAAAGAATAGTACATTCTTCCAAAGAAAACAGCAGGTCACTGCATCAGAGCTTTCAGAGAAGCCATCCCTTGGAAAGCATGAATATAAATACTGAATAATGAATATAAATTGTGGAGCTGGAGATGAAGGATGGAATGCATGCCATTCTGTGTGATGCTGACAAAGTGGCATCTAACAAATTGCAGCAGTATTGAAACTACCAGATAGCCTAGGTTTCAACCCAATAAATGCTTGTGTGCATTTGGTACACTGTTTATGAATCACCACTTAGGTCTGTACAGTGCAAGTCTGACCAGTCACACCAAGATTCAGTGGTTATGAGCTGCAATTCTGAATGATACTTGCTAATTAAAATCCTTAAGCTCATTGGCTGTGTATGATTTTCTCAACATGCAGATAAATATTACTAAATGAAGGAAATATCTCCCCGGTTATCTCTTTGCATGTATTCAAGTGGATCAATAAAATTGTTAGAGAAATGAGGAAGGCAAAAGGAACTTCACAGCCTTATCAAAGAACTTGAAATATGCAGAAATATGAGAGCAAATATAAGAGATGAAGTGTATCAGCTTAATAGTTATTGTTGGATGCTCATAAAGGGTATGGGATATGGAGCTTGAGAGTGGTTGTTGGCTAATAAAGTAATGTTTGGCTTATAATTCTGAGTGTCCCAGACATTATGAATATATATGAACTATTCCACAAACTGAAAGTACTTCAGGTTCCCTGGCAGTGGAGTCGGAGGGCCAGTTGTCTGTTACCTGAGATCCTTGGTACAGTTGTTAGCAGCACTTATATATTTTCACTACTGGTAGAATCAGGATTTAACATAAATGAGTCACTTGCTAGTAGTTCAATTACTTGAATTCAGGCATAGATTTAGAGGATAAGTGAGATTGACAAGGATAGTGGTTTAGTTCCTTTTGGAGAAATGAATATAATTTTGTTGTTGTTTCCATATTTGTATGTGCTTCAGACACTTCACTGCTTCCGACAGTACTCTCATCCATCTTGAGAGGTAGTAGATCAAAAAGTAGGGCTACTGGGGAATCTAGGATTCATGCCTCACTACCACACATCTTTACCTGTACATTTTTATAGCAAAGTCAGAATTTTATTTCTTTGTTTCATCACAGAAAAAAAAATTTCAAAGATGTATGGGTAAGCATCATTAGGTTATTCTGCAGGGGATAACTTGCACTAATGAGTTCATATTTTCATATTTATTTATTAGATAAATCAGATACATAAAATTCACTTTCAAAACATCCATGTAATCTAATTTTGATGTGTTTTAAAACATTAAAATCATAATATAAAATAAGATGAATTTTCAAAGCATCTATTTTCACATCGTATTGCCTTTCATCTGGGGATCTAAGAGTATTTTACAGCTTTTCGTGTTTTGCCTGAGGCTCTAGAAAAGTTCAGTCTGTACTCATGCCTGTGACATTGTCTGCCCTTTCTTTAATGAACACCCATAGCTTTTCTCCTGTGGAGCAAAATTCTTGACCTGTTATTTTAAAAACAAAATATTCTTTTGTTGAGGAGTTACTGTATGACAGATTCACAGTCCCCACCTGGTGGGAGCGCATCTAAAGTCATAAAGACAATTACATTTGTAACATGAGTTTTAAACCTTGAAATAATCAAACACACAGCGAAGTAAAAGTATGTGCTCATTTTTAAATTATTTTCCATGTGGAACTTTCATTATTTTCTAATGGTGCTTTTCATAATTGTGATCATTTATCAGCATTTCTGAGTAATCCTAATTGTCTTGCAGCCCTTCTACAATGTTTTCTCTTCTTTTTTTGTCATTTTGAGACAGGGTCTCACTATGCAGTTCAGGCTGGCCTTAAGCTCACTTTGTAGCTCAGGCTGGTCTCAAACTCACAACAATCCTCCTGCCTCAGCCTCCTGAGTGCTGGTATTACAGGCATGCGCCAACACTCCCAGCTCTATGTTTTCTCTTAAGATTCATTCCCTGTATACAAAAAAACAGAATGAGACAGACTTTTTTTCAGACAAAACAGACAGCAGATTTATTTTTTCTACTAAGAAACTGCACAGAAATCCGTGCTCTCAACTAAGTTATACAGGACCAACTTACATCTGAATTAAATTATACTGTGTGTCATGACCCCTTGGCAGGCCATACATTCAATTCAGTAGCATGCAATTTGCATTTAACAATATTGGATTTGGTCTCTAGTTTTACAAAAGAAGGAAAGAAAGAAGGAAAGAATGAATGAATACTGTAGTGTAGCATCTGAAATCTCCAGTATCAAAGGATGTGTGTCCAGTTGTAAACTCAGTAAAGCCAAGAAAGTCGTACTCATTGTCCACCACCTGGATACTCTATTTTATGATTTCTCATGATACTTGGAAAAGCATAGCTAGGAAATCATAGCTATTAGAATTGTTGTCGTATCTTCAGTAATTGCATATTATTATTTTTGATGCCTGTGATATATTGATGACATAGTTTAGCATATGCATGAGAGTAGGGTTAATTCCCTATTTACAATCAGTTGATACTATGAAGTAGGAGAGAAGAGACTTCATGTGGTTCACAGCTCAAGGACACATGTAATCATTAAACAATATTTTAAATTTCACAAGGGTCACAAAATAAGAAACAATAAAGGTGGTGACTATATGATTGTTGTAAGCATAAGAATTTTCATTTTAGGTGTCATATCAACACTTACGATGCCCTTATTCATTCGATTAATGATTTAGGAACTTAATTTAAAATCATAATTGTGAGGGCCAACCAAATAGTTCAGTGAATTAAAGTGCCTGCAAACATGCCCAGGGGCCCGGGTTTGATCACTGAAGGTGTCTGGCCGGTTCCCCAGTGCGTGCTGAGACAGCAATTGTGACTGGGATATGATGGTGCGTGTCTGTAGTCCTAGCTCTCGGGAGGCCATAAACAAGAGAATCACCATGAGTCCGATCTAATAGTGAGATCCTGAACACCCTGTAGACCCTTCCCTAAAATAGAAAAACAAACAAACAAAAAAGTAATTATAATTGTATATTCTTTTTATTCTGTATAGTGGAATTTGGGTAATTTTTCAAGTCTTAATAAGGCCTAATTATTTAAACTAAATGTTAATAATCTATAATCTAAAATACCAGTGTGTGTGTGTGTGTGTGTGTTGAGAAATATACATTTTTATTGTGAAAATACTGAATATATGGTGAGGTAATATAAAAGAAAATATTCAATTTTAATATATGGAACCATCTATTTGATGCAAATGTGAAATGGGAGGCACAAGAGGATAGAATATATAAAAACAGAATCTATATTGTGGTTGCATAATGGAAAAACTTATGTATACGTCAAAACAGAGCTCTTGCCCTTGTGAAATTCTATAAAAATATGCTATGAGAAAACTTTCTGATTTAGTAGTCAGAAATGCCTGAAACAAAACCAAGCATGGAGGGCAGAGAGGTTGGGCTGAAGGAAGCAGAATCAACCTTGAAAAAGAAGGACAGAAACAAAGGGCTGCAGAAATCAAGATTTTAAGTGCTAATGTGAAGCAAGTGCACTTGCCCAGCTGAGAACCAGGTCTGTGGAGCTGCTGTCTCTGAGTGAGAGCCTGAGTCAGGTCAGTGGAGCAAAAGGCAATTTAAGGCCACTGGAGGAGGATGCATCCCTGATCTCCAGTACGGTTTGCTCCAGCTGCCATACAAGCAATGTTACTCCATATTTTCAATTCCCAGTTAAATATTTTGACAATGAGTCTTCTTCAAAAACAATTTAATTAATGGGTCAGTGAGATAGCTCAGCAGTCTAAAGTGCCAACCAAACAAAAACAATTAATTAAAAGAGTTATTATAACAGCTCCTATGGAAACATATACTAATCCCTTTATGCTGCCTCCTGTTGTTGTGTATCATATAAGAAAGCAAGCACTTTATCCATGTAAGTCCTAATACAATGTTCTGATGTTGTAAATGCTACCACTTTACTTTAGAATTCAATATATTGCACATAAAATCTTTAAAATAACTTACCCAAGAGGAGGGAATTAATATAATGTTTAAAAAAATTTAAAATGAGCTGGTTTAATTCTAGAAACATTTTTTTAAGTATCACACACTAAATTTTTGTTTCTCTAAACAGTCTAGTTTAGAGAATGCTGGAGTTCCATCTACTCACCACCGTATGTTATGCTTTAAGGCTGTTTATCTGACTTAGATACGCAGTGAGATCACACACACTTGTGTGTTTGTGCATATGCATAATACATAGACAATTATTCAAAATGGCCGACATTATCTAATTTTTTGGTACAAGGAACTATAATCTGAGCGTGTTTGGCCAATGCATTTCCTGGAAGTTCTTTTCTTATCAAATATCTGTGTTAGCTTTTCTTTGCTGTGACAAAATACCTGAAACAAGTACCTTCGAGAAGGCAAGACACATTTGTCTTGACTCTCATCTTCACAGGTTTCAATTCCGAACCCCCTGGGCCCCTGGCTTTTGCCTGGTGCTGAGGGAGCAAGACACAGCAGCTGGACTGTAAGAAGTCTTCTCATCTCCAGGGGAGGCTGGACACAGATGTAGGAAAGGCACAGAGTGTGGGGGAGGGGTCAGGTATAGAACCAAGTTCATGCCTGTGACTCAGTCTCTACTCCCAATATTTGTATTATCTCTTTAAAATACTATGTGAATGTGTTCTCACCAATCTATAATCTAGGGATGACACTAGCTCTTCCTCATCTTCCAACCACTTTCTAAAAGCCCATGAGCAATCACCTAAGTCTTCAACACCATGCACCTTTATTGAGGACAATTGTAGACTTCTTGACACTCAGTGAACTCTTCAAATTTGAAAGAGGCAAGAATACACATAGATAGATTTTTTTTGGTTCAATTTTTTTTGTAGTTTTAAAACAGAATAACAAGCCGGGCATGGTGGCGCATGCCTGTAATCCCAGCACTCGGGAGGCTGAGGCAGGAGGATTGTTGTGAGTTCGAGACCAGCCTGAGCTACAAAGTGAGCTTAAGGCCAGACTGAACTGCATAGTGAGACCCTGTCTCAAAAAGACAAAAAAAAAAAATTAAAAAAAAAATTAAAACAGAATAACAACACAATATAGTGATTCCAGATGTAAATGTCAGATAATTTTTAATGGTAAAAGAACATGCTTTCTCTATGATCATTTTGGTAAAGTGGAAAAAGCTTTGCTAATGTTGAAAAATGTGGAATGCAAAGAGATTTGCTAGTGTATAATGGAAGAAAAATTTGAAGGAAGAGGACTTTTTTCACGGAAGCCTATCTTTCTATAGTTAGCTCTTTCTATAGTTTTAATTCTCAGCTTGGGCTTGAACTTTCTACCCTCTTGCACAAGATCTCAGAGTGCTGGGATTACTGACCTTTGGTACCATGCATGATACAATTCTCAAAAATAATATGGGGATTAGATCTTAAATCACTCCATTTCAGGGACTGAAGGGTGATTAAAGAAATAATCTGTGCTTTTTACACTGAGAATCTATTTCAGCTTTGTATATTTTTGTCAATCCTAAAAGATTCTATTGATTTCTGGTATATTTCTTAAAATATTCCTAGTTATCTTTTTCTTGTTCTAGTTACATCATTTGGTTGTCGTCCTATGTCATTGTGTTGTTAAAAGTAAACTGATTTAATAGCAGATATTCCCAGGCTTAATTTATTTATACTTATTCTCATCTATTCCCATAATGAAAACTCAGAGTTCAATATCTAAACAACATTTCATATTGTAGAATTATATCTTGGAATGCATATTACATTGACGTTAAAGTTACCTATTTGTCTGTCTGCTACCTATCTTTACTTCATAGTGACTGAGAAAAAACAAATGTAAGGGAATTCACTAAACAGTCATAAATGTCTTGGTTGCTCAGTATTCCTAAATTCAGAGAAATATTAAAAACATCTAGTATTTGCTTCACAAGGAAACATGTAATCTCCCTTTCCCAAACATAATAGTCCTAGAAGTGACATGCTTTTCTTTCTTCACATATTGCAGTAGTAATACATTTTTAAACCAACCCTATCACAGTAGAAGCTTGTCTTCTGTTAAAAGAGCCAACTGTATTATTAAACTTTCTCATTGTTGGACATAACACCTGACCCCCATAGAGCAAACAAGGAAATGACTCATTGGCATATGTATGGGGAGATGCAGGGCAGAGTCAGTAGGTCCCGCTGTGGAATGGATCTCCTTAGCTCCTGGGAACAGGAAGTGGAGGGGGAACAGTGCCAGGGTAGAAGGGACAAAAGACCAGACACACAGCTCAAGACCACAACCCCTTGGCCCAACCAGACTCACCCCTGGTGCTTCTCAAATTCATACATGTATATATTATTGCACTACTCATTTATTTCCCTTTAATTTAAATTTATTTATATTTTCAAAAAAAGTGAAATAATGTTAAGACTCTCTTAACAGCACTTTTTCTTAGTTGTTCTGCAACTAAGGATTATATCATGAAAAACTGTATCTGTGTTCATAGTATATCTGCTAATATGAGTGGGACTACATAAAAAATATGACTATATGAAAACTGTAATCTATGCATAAAATGAGTTGAAACAACAAAGATTATTTTAATTGTTGCAACTCTTACTATTAATAATGAACATTCAGTGATGCTAGTCCCATGAATTCTGTATTTGGCATTAAAGAATTTTTAAAATGCCAGGTTTTTCTTATGTACTTGACTGGAAGATATATATAATATATATCTATATATATATGGGTCCAGACCCATGTTTTTATCTATGCCAATACATACTGAATTCTTTATAATATCAACTAATACTGCTAAAATAAATTATTAATCAGTATTTTGAAAACAACTAAGGTGAAAAATCTTTAAAATAATGCTAGAAAAATACTTAAAACAATTATCAAATATTATGAATGATATACTAAGCCCATTCATTGTAAAATGTCCCTAGTTTGTAAGCCTCTGAGCCAGCCATTATCCCAGATACCTCCCCATACTGGTAGCTGGAAAGTTAAAAGTACCCTAGTTCTGGTACTTTTATTTGTACCCTGCATTTTGCTAAACTTATGCAAAAATGCAGAAACACACACTGTTTCGAGACCTCTGTGGTAGGACTTACAAGATTTTGTAGGCAGAAACATTGATTTGTATGCATTAATGCTAACAGCTTCTATTTTCCAGATCCTACTACTTCATATTGTGAAAGTTAGACAAGAATGTTATGAAATAGCTTCTGTAGATATATAGATCAGTTTTCCTAGTAGTTCTACCTGAACCATCCATGATTTGTCCTTTCATGTGCCAAGATAGTTGATAAATGTGTATATTATTTACAACTTAATCATTTTACACTTAAAAGCTTTTCTTTGCTTTTCAAAACATATGGTGTAAACAATAATATAATTGATAAAAATGTGCATAGGTCACTAACACAAGGACACAAATATCCAGGATAGTTACCTTATCATTTTGTTTCACTCACATCGGGAATGTTGGAATGTAAATCCCATTGCTCCACTTCAGTAGCAAAACAGAAAATCCCAAATGTTTCCATGGAATAGTGTAATGGTGTTAATTGCCTCATATTAGAGGACTGAAGCAGTATCATTCTGTGATTGAGTTATTTCAGCTAAAGTTACACTGTTAAACTCTATTCATTGATACCAAATCTTTGCAAAACTCTCAATATAAGCATAACTATTAAAAATGAATGATTCTGAACTGAGGGCTCTCTCTTCTGAATCAAATGGTGCATCTAACTAACTGTACTAGTTACCATTCTAATTGTTTTCTTTTAGTCAGATAAGTCAAAGCAGGCCACTGGACTCTGGTTTGCAGGGCCTGATTTCCAAATGCTTTATTATAATGAGTAAAATAGTTCTATTTTCTATGCTACATGTGCGTAGCTTGTTGTATGTATGTGGTCTATAAGTTTTCATAGGAATAGGTGACATAGTAATGTTCCACTTAGTAATGGCATGCATCTGTGCAGCCATCCATGCAAGAAGTACAAGGTGCAGAGACTAACTTTCTGAAACATTTTCTTCCTAAAGTTTTGGACATGTATCTATTAAATTTAAGATCGTAGGGCTGGCAAGATAGCTCAATAAACTAAGCGGCTGCTTAGGCAAGTGCAAGGACTGCAGTTTGATCTCTGGCACCACGTGCACCAGCCTCTCTGCCGGGTGCACTGAGGAGTCTGGTCATGGTGGGCACACGTGTCATCCAGAGGGTCAGAGGGCTGAAAACAGGAGGATCGGTATGAATCCCAGCTGCATAGTGAGACACCGCACAAAAAAATAAACCAAAAACTAAAAAGTAAATAAACAAATTTAAGATCTTACCATCTTTGATGTCCACCAGATTTTAAGATCTAGGTTTCTGCAGTATATTTGGATGTCTTTTCACAAATGGAAAGCCAGCTAAATATACTTCATGTCCCCAAAACTGCAAGGGTTGCACGGTCTCTGGGTTTTCTTGGCAGCATAGCTGCATTCAGATGTACGAGTCCAAACCTACCAAGGGATATAAAAGTGATTGTTTTAAACTGTGTATTTGGAGTTCATTTTCAGCATCAGATAGTATTCAACCTTGGAACAAAGAATATCAGGAGAGGGAAGAAAAGAAAGTGAAGGAAGAGAAAGAAGGAGAAAAAGAGACAGATAATGAAAGATACATTTGTTAGGTTGTTTAAACTAAGTGAATTTTATTAAAAACATGAATAATGCTGGTCAATGCCACTTTAATCTAATAAGAACATAGAAAATTATAAGTACAATTTACTATTATATCATGGAATATATCTCAAATGAATTGAACCTCAAAGAAAAATTGTTTACATTAATACACAGCCTCAATGAAATAAATGCTTTGCTTCATTATTTACCTTCTTTAGATCATCTAAATGATATACATTTATTTTATCATGATACTTACCTATCGTGAAGAAAGTGTTTTGACTTGTATTTGAAACATTGAATATGAGAGATAAAATAATATTATATTTTTGTAAGTGATTTCATAAACAAAAGCTACTGTAATTTCCATATTTCCTTTCAAAGGCTTTTTTGTTGATGAAGTTTATATGCAGTTATTTGAGTAACATTTCACAGTTGTATTCCACTTATCTTTTACAATAGGGTTGTTGGTGAAGATTAGATACTGATGAATAGATTCCAAGGTGCATTTTGATTTTTAATAGAAGAGATATGCATACTGCCTCAAGCAATAGTGTAACTCAGTACACTATTGTTTGACAAAAAGGTAGTTGCAAATTTTTGGAAGGAACCCTTGTCCTTCAAGGTTTCAAAGATGAAATATTTGACTTATTTCCTATTAACATAGAAAAGTTCATGTATGGATCACACATAGGTAAATTCAGATGATTAGATTAAGTAATAAGGGAAAACTGTGGAATTTTGTTGTCTGAATTGATGGATGCAGTTAGGACGTTTTCTCTCTAATTGCATTGGTATTTAATAATGTTAGAGTACTGGGAAGAAGGAACAACAACTCAGTCCTCCCTTCCTGTAAGAAAGACACTGCCAGCACTAGGAACATACTGTACTAAAATGACAGTCCTTCAGTAGGCAGATACCCTGGTGCAGGGTGACAGAAAGAGAACTACTGCTTACTTCTTTTTTCCTCTCAACTGGAAATTACTGCATAATATATGTCATTTAATGCTGTTCAAATCAAGTAGTAACTTTTGTCTGATATTGGCATAAAAAGAATATGTTTCTGTAGATTAGATTATATCACAAATGTATTATATTAGTTTATGCAGATCAAAGGAAAATAAGTCCAATAATATTAGTTTCCTAACAGTTTCCTCCAAATAACACCTCTTCATCTAGAACATACAGAAAGGTTGAAAGTTAGATTAATGTTTGTATTTGTGTAACTCATATCTAATATATATCTGTTGCAAATATGTATGTGAGATTCAACAATAAGAATATTATGAAAATAAAGAAAAATATTTAGGGCTGAAAGGTACAAAATATGTAAGTATAAGAATTGAAATCTAATAATACTTATAGTATACACTTCTAAAATACCCATTGGAATTATTACAATTAATTATAAGATTAATCATAATCTCCAAGGAATAGTACACATTAAAGACAATTTCCCTCTTCTGGTAGTAAAGCACAATTTTAAAATGCTTTGTGACATTTTTCACATATTCTATGCAACTATTCATCTATTCTCTCTCTCTCTCCCCCTCCTTTCCCCCTCTCTCCTTCGCTCTGTCTCTGGCCTTGGAGAAATGTAGCTTCATATTAATGCACTGTCCTAGAATGTATAAATCTCTTTATTCTATATCTATCACCAAGAAAAAAATATCTTTTTTTTCTTGGCAGAAAGTCTATCAATTTGGTCATCTTTGTGGATCTTCATTTACAAAGGGAAAAAATGTTCCACAAACATTTCAAATTAAGTAAAAGCTCATACCACTACTTTTTAGCACTTGCTGGGATCTAAATTTGTGGTGTAGAATGCAACTGTTCCACTTTGGTGTTCTATGACAGTTTAAACAAAAGACTTGCATGCATTATTAGGCAGAAATTACAGATAATTTTCTAGATTAATTCCTAATGCAAACATTCTGAATAATCCAAGTTTTGCATGTTAAAGCTACTTTTCTACAACTGAAATATAGTTTACTTTGTACTTTAGTTAATTATCCCAGTGAAAACTATTTCATGTGGAACTTATGGACTGGATACCAAAGTATTCTGTTGCAACACATGCTAACTAAATAAGCACTCTACTTAGCCACAACATTTATGAAGTGAAATTTTGGAAGAAATATCCATATTTTATATATCTTACTATAAAAATCAAATTTATTAGTAAGATAATTTTTCAATTATATTTTAAAATCTACTGAGATTCTAAATATCATGAGGCCTTTAATGGACAAGAACATTGGGTCTGGAATTTAAGCTGACAAGAACATACTTTCACTTCAGCTTTGTGTGCCTTATTTTCTAGCATCTCCCCTTCCTCCACATACAAATCTGAACAGATATTTCAGGAAGGAATAAACAAAAAACTTGGATAAATGTCTCAAGTTATACTCATTGTTATTACATGGTAACTTCAGTTCCTCCTAATGTTCATCAAAGAAATTAAGAGATATCATTTAATGGACAATGAAAAGGAGAAATAAAGCACACATTCGAGTCAGAATATTAGGTTGCACTGCAAGTCTTGAGTTGGGTGTTGTACTGGCTCCTAAAAACAGAAGAAAGGAGGAAGAGCAAAAGCAAAAGTTAGATGATAATTTTTTCTTCATATCTAGGTTTTAATATTTTAAGAATGATTATTCTGAAAGTAATTTTTTTTTTTTTTTTTGGCAGAACCTGGGATTGAACTCAGGCTCTTGATCTTCCCAAGGAAGTGCTTATTCCATTGAGCCGTCTCCCTGGTCCCCAAAAGTAAAATTTAAGCAGAACATTTAAGGGTACTTTAAAATGTAAACAAAGAACATACTCCCCTTCATTGATTGATTACAATTAGTAATAGTCATAAAAAAGAGATTTATGGTGATAGACTTATGTTTATTCATCCAACACTAAAATAAAAATAATTTATGAAATTCTGCACTCTTGTTGCCAATGTAAACTGCATGAAACTATAAATAAGCAGAAAAAAATTCAAGTTGGCCTCTGTAACGTCTTTAAGATCTTATCTGTGTATAATAATCAATAATCTTACCATAGTTCAATATATATTGATATATATTGAACTATTGTAATAAATATAGTTCACTCCCTTTGGTACTCAAGACCTTGTGCCTGCTAGGCAGATGCTTATGCTGCTGAGCTATCTCCCTGGCCTCAGAAAATATATTTTACCAAAATAAAAATGATACTTTACTTCCCAGATGCACAGTCTACTTTTATTCTTTTAAGCATACATATTGCATATTCAGTATTCAAAGTCATAACTCCTATTTAAAGAAGTAAAGTACAAAATCTGCTCAAATATTATTAAGCATTCATTAAATTTCCTTGTGCTAATTAAAGATCTCCAAGGAAATTTATTTACCCACTGTCATATTGTTTACAGTGTAATCGTGAGACATTTACTGATGCTGTTATGTCCCTTGTTTACATGTATTTTTTTCAAAAATAAAACAGACATATCCACACACAGTGTGAATAGTAATGCAGATAAAGTTAGAATTACAATTTATTTAGTAGAATGATTAGCTTGTTTGAGCCATAGCACTCACTATTTTGTGTTTGTCTTACTCCAGCTAGATATTTCTCCTGATCCATTCTTTGAAGATTTTCCCAAAAGAGAGCTAATCCATAGTTACTAGCAGCTGCTCACCGCCAGGGGCATAGCCACCCACAAGGAGCAGTCTGTTGATTATGAATGAGATGACGTCTTTCATCTTCTTGGGCAGAGTAGCGCTTTGGACATGGAAGCTTTAGAAAAATTTCAGTCAGCACAGCCTGTAGATGAAATTCAGAGATATATTTCCTTCCTCTTTTCCAACATTTTTGGGTCAGTATCTATCATTTACATTCAGATCTACTTTTTCATTTAAATCATTAAGGAAAGTTAACTTTTCCAATAAATTGTTCTCAAGCAACTAACTATCCTAAAAGTAAAAAATCATATGAAGTTCAGCATGACTAAAATTAAGAAAATGAAAACAAATAAGATGTCATGACAGAGCGGTCACAATAACACAGTGATGACAGTGAATGTCCATTGGCAGGAGAAACGACGGATCAGTATGCACGGCAACATAGCGCTGTAGGAAGCAGCACGGCAGCTTTCCATGCTGAGATTTAGAGGCATTTATTCTGGAGAAATGAAGATTTGCATTCACAAAATAATCTGTCTGTCTGTCTGTGTGTCTGTCTGCCTGTCTGACTCACTCTCTCTCTCCCCCACTTCTGACTTATACAAAGTTTAATCATAATATGGGCTGGGTAGAGAGTTAACCAGCATAAGCCCCTGCCTGACAAGCTCAAGGTCTGGAGCTCCATCACCAGTACAGGAAAAAAAAAATCTGGAGTCAACCCAAATTTTCTTTAAAATGTATATGGTTAAAAGAGGATAAATCTAGAGCAAGGAAGGGGTATGGAATGGAAGGATCATGATGTGTGTGTATAGACAGTACAGTTGGGATTGATAATGCTGTGCTTCTACATAATTCTATGAGGGGCAAGATTTGCACTAATGGTGGCTGGACAGGATATTATGTTGGCTTCTAGACTATGGACAACCACTAGGAAAATAACAAGGTAGAAAGTATTAATTATTGAATCTTTGATGTAATTCAGGTATAAAAAATAAGATACGCAAACAGCTACACTCTCTTAATTTACTGATAAGAGACATATGGTATAATAATGTCTGTAAGTGTAATATCATGTATACACCTCCTATGATACCAAAACATTATGAAAACAGTTTTCAATGTATTAATTTATGAAATCCATCCTATTAAGGTATCTTAAAACTGTCTCATCGATATTTGTACTTCAATAAAAGAAAAGTAAAATTAAAAAAAAGAATCAACTTGAGAATCAAAAAAAAACCAAAATGATAAATCTATTTCAGAAACTGATGCTTAGCTGTAGAATGGAAATATGAATATATACAATAAATATACATTATAAATATAATTTTAATGCATGCATTACATATTAAATTCAAAATATATAAACTGGATGAATGTACAGCTGATTGAAATAAAATGAATTCTAGAATATATATTTCATTTGTAAAACAATCTTAAAATGACAATATTTTAAAAACAGGTAAGATTAGATGATGACAAGGGTTGAAGAGGTTGAGGATAGGTGGAAACATGCATAGGCAGCAGGTTTAAGAGGACAGGTCCTTGTGGTGATTAAGATGTTCTCCATCTCGACTATGTTAACGTGAAGCCCATGGTTGCGCTTACTGTGTCGCAAGACACTTCTGCTAGGTGGAGGGCATTCCGTGATAGACTGAGCTGTGATAGGCTGTGCCATGATAGGCTGTGCTGTGTGCTGTGTTAGGCTGCGCCATGATAGGCTGAGCCACCATAGGCTGTGCCATGATAGGCTGAGCCACCATAGGTTGTGCCGTGATAGGCTGTGCTGTGTGTTGTGTTAGGCTGTGCCATGATAGGCTAAGCCACAATAGGGTAAGCCACCATAGGCTGTGCCATGACAGGCTGTCCATGGGATCTGCACAATGAAGCATTCTTCCTTTAGGAGAGAAGATGTGATTGAATCACTTTTTAGGAGAGGGGATGTATCCTGAGTCCATAAGTACTATGTGAAATATGTCAGACACACAGTTTAACTATCATACATATTCCCTTATATGAGAAACCTAAAATATAAATAAATCAAAGAGAAAAATAAAAGATGGATATTAAGAAACAAGGACCTGGGTCAAAAGGGAAGCAACTAAGAGACGGAGGAGGGAGGAAAAAGAGAAGAAATAAAATGCAAAAGGGATTGAGATGTATTATGTTTATTATTAACATGCTATGACAAGTAAACTGCAAACATTTACTAATAAAAACAAAATTGAAATGTGAGGGGGAAAAGAGAAATAAAAACAATTAACAATTGTGCTTGGATTTAAATTTTCCCTGATATCTCCATTTATTATTTAAGTTTTCCAGATGTCTAACACACAGTGAAAACATTGGTTGATAACAGATGAGTGCTTATTTTCTAAACTTTTCAGAACCGATACATTTTGTAAAGATATTTTTAAACTAAAATAAGAGACAATAACACAATTTACTTTAATGCACCGAACAATAGAATTTATAAGCAATGTTGAATGCTCAACAACTATGTGCTCTAGAAAAAGAAGCAGCTAAGATGTGTGTTTTTAAGCACAAGAATTCATTTGAATAATGCATTGCTCCATTATGGTTGGGTATAATGCTAGGGATTTGTCCTTCTGAATATGTGTTCAATGCAGCTATATCATAAAATTAGATTATTTGCTTTAACATAAGAACTTGGCAATATGAAAATATGATTTACACTAGTTAGAATCCCAACAAAACTGTTTTTCTTTAAATTTTATTGAATCCCAAATACCTCAGTGGGCTAAAGCACCTGTTTAGGCAGGTGCAGGGCCTGGGGTTCGATCTCTGGCCTGCAGTGCTGGCCCTGCCCCAAGGATGCTCTGAGATGGTAACTGAGACTGCACTTGATAGCACATGCCTGTAACCCAAGTGCCTGGTAGGCTGAAAACAGAAGGATCCCTATGAGTCTGATTTGTGTAGTGAGACCCTGTAGACTCTGTAGTAAATACATAAAAATTAAAAAAAAATACCCAGGTTTTAACAAGTTAATTTTGCAACCCAAGTGGATCACTCAAATATTTGAAATTCCCTTTGTTCAATTCCAAGGAAATGAAATTGTTCCCAAAGATTTATAATTTCTCTTCATAAATATATAATCCTCTCACCTGTTAAACTTTCAACAATTACTTAGAACATTTCCACGTCAGAAATGTGTAAGATTTTAAAATTGGCAGCAAAGATAAACATTGACCCAACACAATCTTAGCTGCTATTACAGGTTGCGCACCTATTGACAAGTATGTGACACTGTTAGGCTGTAATTACAAATAGCTGTAAGTGTTATAGTTGGCTGCAAAGACATTGTAGAGGCTGTCTTTGAAAAGATTGCATTACAGTTGTCAGAATCTCGATTTAGCTGGGAAAGAGTTCTGCCCTCCACATAGTATGATAAGAGGAACAATTAAGCTAACCAACCAAAAGTGAGACTTGAGCTTTTCTTAACCCCTACTGTGATCCTGTAGACAAGAAACTAAGTCTAGGTAAACAGTGTCTCTGCCCTATCCTCCCCCTCCCCATAGACCAGCATATGAACTGCAAGTGGGCCGGCCAGGCTAGAAATGGAGTCCTTTTTCCTGTGATAGCCCAAGCAATGCTTCCAGTGGTTTCATAGTCCTGATCTTGGGAAGAAGATGGAAAGTAGGTTTCCTTCATATCCCCCATTTCTTTGGAAAGATCAGGAGAAGGGTCTGAGGATGACCTCTGCTTAGGACCTCAGGCATAGAGATCAAGGAATGCCGGTGTCTGAGCTGGAATGTCCATAGGAAGGTCAGGCCTGAGTCACTGACAGCTGCACCTCCAGTCAGCAGTCACAGCACACTGACCGTGAGCCAATCCACTGGTGCAGCGAGAGGCCCTTCCCTGCCTGGTTTGCAAAGGGAGCTCTGTAACCACCTGTGGGGTAGCCTCCCATAGAGGTACTTAAGGAGGAATCAGACTCTTTCATCCTTATCTGGCAAGTGCAAGGGACTGAGTTCTATCCCTGGTTCCTCAAAAAAAAAAAAAAAAAAAAAAAAAAAAAAACCTCTGTAAGGATACTTCTGGGATAGAACTGGGGAAGACCAGGTTCCAGCCTTGTTTTACAGAATAATTACCTGTGTAAACTACGCAGATACTTTAAGAAAAAGGAAGAGAGGACACAGAGGCCTCAGAGCAGGACTGAGCAGGAACAGAAGAAAATGATTAAATGAAAGAAATAAAGGTAGTTGGGTAGCATTGGAGACTTTATCAAGTGAGGAGGAGGCAAGGGAGAGTGTGCAGGCAGCATTCAGAACTCAGACTGGATTCGCTGTGCAGAGCCAGTGCAGAGGCTTGAGGAATGTTCTCATAAAAGGAGTAAGATGTGGTCAACTCAGAAACTGGAGAGTTATACATTTACATTTTTTGTAAAGTTACCACAAATATCTGTGCAAAGTGCGTTATGGTGGTGAATCACAAAACTGGAGATAAGAGCTATTAGATAAATGCTTTGATAATTTAGAAAATATATCCATTTCTGTGATGAAGTAGGTAGCAGAAGAAAGCATGAGATTGACTGATTTTTTTTTTTTTTTTTTTTTTTTTTTTTTTTTTTTTTTTTTTTTATAACAGAAGACAAACTCAGGATCTTGCACTTGATAGGCAGGTGCTTGTGTCGCTGAGCTATGTGTGCCTGGCCTGAGATTGACAGAGTTAAAAAATGTGTTTTGAGTTAGAATTGATAGTCTCAATTTTTTGGTATGGGAAAGAATAATACATAGAGTACATGACTTCTAGTGTTATGATGCACAGAGTCTGTGCAGGTTGTATTTGACTGTTTTGATTGAAAAAATGAATTAAAAACAAGTGTAGAAGAAATACATTTTTATTTTTGACAATTTAAGGCTTTTTATGTAGAAATGCATAAGTCAAGTAAAATAGACAATAATGGGAAATATCCCTGAAGCAAATATGAAATTATTATATAATTGAATATAATGAGTAATTTAGCTGCATCTTACCTTATTTGGGACAAATAGACACCTAATTTTTCTTAAATCAATAGGGAATTTTTGAAAATGGTAATTGCAATATGTTAAAAGTAAGGATCAGCCCTTGTCTTCTTCTTTTATCAAATATGAATGCTCTTATTCTCAAGAGCTGGTTGTTAAACTTTCACTAGATTTAAACTTTACCAATGTGATCACTTTGCAAAATGATTTTGCTATATGTACAAGGACAAAGTCAAAGTTAGATTTGGAGATTTTTATCCAAGCTTTCGTTGTAGAATAGGTCATGATACTGTGTGAAGAAAACACATTGAAACGTTTGTTGACTCCTTTCCTCATGTCTCATGAAAATATGACCTCAAATAAGATGGTCATCTTTGAGAAGCACATCAAAGTAGTTTTATGGAAGAAAGAAAAGTGGAAAAATAAAGAATTTCGAGATTGTCATCTTCTAAATTTGGTGATGACTAATTCCCTGTTATTGGTTTAATTTTATACTTATCCCTTCTAGTTGAGAGGGGAGGTTCCATAATTATTCAACAAGGTTTATCAGAAAACCCATTAAACTTATCATTGAATAAACATAAAAAGGTTAAAATTACATGGTTTAAACATTTTGACTGACAAATACTTAATCTAAGAGATTAGGCAATATGTTCAATATCACTGTAAATATATAAGGGTAATATATATATATATGAAGGTTCTGAGTGTCATGCATTTTTCACAACTTCATTACATGTTATATATAAAATAATGACTTAATCATAGCAGTAATCTCTTTTTATTCATTTTGGGAATGGCTAAAGTTTAATTTTATTTACTTACTTATTTTCTTGTATTTAGTGCAGGGCCTTCTGGGTCACTTTATATAGATAGGACTCCGATTGGTACTCTTGTTTTCTGCCTCCCAAGCATGAGGGTTGCAGGTGTCTGCCAACATGCCCAGTCTCAATCTCTGTGTCAGTGCACACTTGGGGTGGGGCTGGTACAACAGGCCAGAGATCCAGCCCCTCGCACCTGGGTCTGCCAAAGCAGGTGCTTCAATCCACTGCGCTTTCTGACTGGCTTCAAAGTTCTAGATTTATTAATAGAAAAAATAATATTATAGTGATTATGACAAAAATCATAGGAAACAAAATGATTTAGTTATGAGGCTTTCCTACGTTCTTTGTAGACTGACATTCTTCTGTGTACTTTTTAAAAACTTGTCCGATTTTTACAGGATTCTTTTAAATACTAGTTACTGTTTCACATACTAGATTTTTTTTCTTTTTTGGTAGAATCAAGGATTGAACTCAGGCCCTTGCGCTTGTCAGAGAAGCACTTATTCTACTGAGCCATCTCCCCAGCCCTGAAATACTGGATTTTGATAAGCTATTTATTAGATTCATTTGTTAAATATGTTACAATTTATAATGATTATTGTTTGATATATTCACAGTCTTTGTAGTTCTGTTAAACAAGTAGCAATTACTGGTTTTATATAAGCTGTATATGAGAGGATTGTATATAACACAGTAATTTTTTTAAATCTCCTGTTTATTTCTTTGATACAGGTTCTTGCTACTGAGCATGGATTTATAGTGATCCTTCTGTCTCAGTTTTGCCAGTGTTGGCATTACAGGCATGTGGCACCACACCCAGTTTTGGTGGCCAAAAGTTGATGGGGCCAGTATGGCATGTGGAACCAGAAATCAAACCTGCACCGTTGTGCTTGCCAGTCCGGTGCTTAGACCATGCAGCTATCTCTCTAGCCATGGAAAAATAATGTTAACACTTAAATAGTATTAAACATTATTGCAATACTTTGAGGATGTAATATAGTCAATATTAAAAGTAATTAGTTGAGGCTTTACTACATGACATTTTCATGTAGGTCGATATAACAGTGGAGGAAAGATATTATTTGATCCTTCTAAACATATATTAATATATTTCTTTCAATTATGCCTGTTTCTCAAGCTATGAAACAATGGTACTTCTTAATACAAATTTCTCAGGATAACTGTCCCAGTTACTGTTCTCTCATTGCTGGGACAAATACCCAACACCCAAAATGAAAGAAAGAAAGGTTTATTTAGCTCACAGTACTGGAGGTTTCAGTTCATACCCAGCTGGGTCCAAGGCAGAATAGCAGATGGCAGAGAGCAAGAGTTCATGGAGGGGGCAAAGAGCGAAGAGCGTGGTCGTAGCTCAGCAGTCAGCCTCTCTCCCTGTCTCTCTCCACCCTGGGCACTCGCACCCACAATTGCAGCATCGGATGATGAGTCAGTTACAAACTCCAGAAGCCACCCCATGATTACATGAGGCCTTGGGGGACAACTAGACACAAGCCATAGCAACGAAAATTTTTATTATTTAAATCTAACTATGTAAGACTGCTATTATTAGATATAGAAACAGTAATAGTTCATTGAAAAGACAGGATAATACAAAATAGAGTTCAAGTTGATTTTATTATTTATAAAACTGAAAACATTAAATTCCCTTAAAGATATTTTAAAAATTAGCTACAGTGACCAGTTCCTGTTGATTACAGACTTCAGACCTGCAGTTTTCACTCCAAGCCTTTAAGGAGGTGGCTGATATAGAAGACGAGGAACCAATGCAGAGCTACAGAACTCTGCATGTAATGTTACCCCATGCTGGAAACGTAAGACGGTTTGGCACTGAGGTGCAATTATCCGTAGCTGAATCTCTGAGCTTGCCCTTGCTGACCAAACTGTGCTGTAGGCATGGTAGGCATTGTTCATACACCCTTCTACATTGCGTCATATCTTATCCATCCTCTGGATGCTGGCTGTTCCTTGGAGGCTACAATACTTAATCGTCTGTTCTCTGACTGACCCTTATTGCAACAGCTCTGAAAATGATGAACATTGGAATAAATGGAGAGAAAGGGAGAGTGAGTGAAGGAATGAGAAAGAAAGAGACAGAGACAGACACAGACACAGAGTGAGAAACTGGGGGTTTGAAAAAATATTCATATTTTAGTTCCCTTAAGCAACCGTGCTTTTCTTTCTTGTAGCAAGAGAAAAAAATCTCTTACATTTTCATTTTGCACCAATGGTAGTAGTATAATTATTCATGAGAAAATCAACTCTAAATACCATGTAATATTGTATGTAATACTGTGCATCTTTGAAGGATAAATGCATACTTAAAATTAGAAATATTCTTGTAAATTGGTTCAGTGTGACATTTCCTGTACTGTGAACTTTACTAAGTCTGGGTCCAGGTCTGCTTAGTACATTCACATTTCCTGGAAAAAAAATAGACCAATGGATAGATAGATAGATAGATAGATAGATAGATAGATAGATAGATAGACAGTATTTTGAATGCACGAATGAATTAATTGTCTTATCTATCACTAATGTAGAATCAGTTAATGTAAAATATAACTTACCCTAATTCATTAATGATATAACAGATAATAGAGACCTCATAAGATGATCATAATGCTCTTTCATAACAATAATTTTCTGCATCAGATAAATTAAAGGTAAATATTTTTGTTTGTTTATTTCTTTCTTTTGAGACAAGATCTGTGTTTGGATCAGGCTGCTGTTCAAATACTATCCAAGATGTCCTTGAACTTGAATTCACAATGATCCTCCTGTCTCATTCAGGGATTACAGTTGTGTCTTATCATGCCCTGTCCTGATTCCAATTTTATCTCTGAGGCCACTGATGTCCCAAGAATTTGAATAAATTAAGGATCATCCTGCCTATAAATGGCAAAATAATGACAGGTTCAGAAGTGGCGATAAAGCCAAAATTGAAACTAAAAGCAGGGAATGTCTTCACCCGCGTGCAGCCACCCAGATGCTGTTGCTTTCTGTCCTGCCGGTGGGGAAGGACAGCTGTGAACCATCATGTGCTGTCTCTAGGAAGTGGGCATGAGAGGGAGAGAACCTTCTGCTGATTACACCTATCTGGATAAAAATGTTCTTTCTTCTCTTTAGCACACAGACTGGTGTCCACTTGTGCTTTATCCCTTCTTCACAATGCACAACACTGATGGAACTGTCAGTATCTCTGCCCTCCCTACTGCCTGGGGGAAAAGCAGTGATTGCCTCATCTGAAATTTCACAAATGCTTTTTCACTAATGATTTCTAATCTGTAAATTTATGGAAAGAGCAAAATCTATTCAAAATTCTGCTTGTATAATTTATTTATTTATTTGTTTGTTTATTTATTATTTTTGGCAGAACTGGGGATTGAACTGAGGCCCTTGTGTGTGCCAAGTAAGCACTTATTCTACTGAGCTATCTCCCCGACCCTTTCTGCTCATATAATTGCCAGGAGGAAACTACTGCATAAAGACTAATTTACTTTCAGCTAGATAGGTAGCTGAAATCAGAGGAATTGTTTCTGCTTCTGAGAGCATGCAGCAAATCAAGGCTATAGCAAAAATGTACCCCCAGCAAAACAAAGTTCTCCTGAATGGATAAGACTGAAGAAATTGACAGCTAAGGAAATAAAGGTACAATTTTAAAGAAGTTGGAAACAGGAATGACAGCTTTGAGAACACTGGACTCAAGGAGATAGGATCATAGCTTGTATCCAAGGTGTAGCCAGGAAGGGTTCAAGCATAAAGACAGAGGAGGAAGAGAATGCCCAGGTCCTGAGAGGCCAAAAATATGAATAATTTCAGAATCAAAATAAGACAGCTAATAGGAAGGTAGACTCTGTAGATAGCCTAAAGGCTTCTGGATAAGGAGAAAGAGATGAGAGGAGGGTAACATTCATCAATTTGTGACATATTGATATACTTTTGGATATGGATATGATATGCACATAGATAGGAATAGATATCTATGTATTTGTTTGCATACCAATACTCCAAGAAGAATGGAAATACTATGCATTACAAATTATATGTATGAATGTAATTTTAAAAGAAAGTTCTGATGCGTAATTAATTTACTACAAAATACAAAAATAACATACACCACTGATTTAGTACAATTGATGGAATTTTACTTTTTGTGTTCATTGTTTTTGTATGTGGTTGTTACACTGTATTGGTAATATGAAATTGTAGTGTATTCAATGACTTGTTGTTTAAGGGTTACCAGATAGCTCAGCAGACTAAAGGACAAATACAGGGCCTGGGGTTTGATTCCCAGCATGTCATACTGCCCCTGCCCCTGGGCTGAACTGAGATAATGATTGAGTTGGAGCATAGTGGCACCTGCCTGTAATCCCAGTGCTTGGGAGGCTGAAAATAGGCGGGTCTCTATGAGTCCAATCTGTGTAGTGAGACCCTGTACTAAATACATTAAATAAATAAATAAATAAAAAAAAGACTTGTTAGGCCAGGGAGATAGCTCAATAGAATAAGCACTTGGCTGTTAACTGCAAGGTCCTGAGTTCAACTCCCTGTATGGAAAAAAAAAAAAAGACTTATTTAAAAGTCCACTTTGATTAATGAACAAATCTGATGAAAAATGACGGTTTTAATTTTTTGTCTTTAATCTGTACTGGAAGATAAAATACATTTCAAAATAGAAAATTACCACAGGAGAACATGATGTACTATTCTTATTTTCAAGCAATACAGTTACTACTTCATACCTTAGGTCATCTTGTGGCACAAGCTGAGGTATACACAAGGATTGACATGAAAGTGTTCAAAATAAATATAAACATAGTTTCAACCAAATATTTGTGAATCTCCTGATTTTTAATCTTTCTCTAATTAAAATGTATTTTCTTCACTAAAATAGAATGTCTGAACATTTGTGAAAACTTGTTTTGTACTGTGGCCCTTTATTTAGTACTGCTAAAGAAAGTAAGTATTGTCTTCTTTGGAAAATTAAAATACAAGTTGGGGAAAGAACATTCAAGTGAACATGGGGCATTTATCTTTCTGTGGCTGACTTATTTTACTTTTTCCAATGACTTCCACTTCTAACCATTTTCCTGTAAATAATAGGGAACAACTCTCACTTTACCTTATACAGACATATTTAAAAAGTCTCAATATACAGTACAAGTATGCACAATTAAAGTAATTTAAAACATGCTACTTTTGTTGATATAAAACTTTTGCAATAAAATGTATCAGATAATTTCATAAACGTGAAGATTTAGTATTAAATATCTCAGTTTTCTTCCTTTTTGTTTTTTCACATAAAAAGATAGCATTAATGGAAAAAAAGAACATTATCAGGTATAATCTACACAGTACTTGGGGGCTGGGGTTAGTTGTTTGAAGACAAATAGTTTTCTACTAACTGAAATGGTTGCTGTAAATATAGATGTTACAGTTCTTTCTATTCCTCTTGATAGCATTGAACTCAATTTGAAATAGATGACAGGGGCTGGGGAGATAGTTCAGTGGAATAAGCTCTTCCCTGCAAGTGCAAGGGCCTGAGTTCAATCCCCAGTTCCACAAAAAAAAAAAAAAAGAGAGAGAGAGAGAGAGAGAGAGCTCCTCAGAGATAAGAGGGGCCTGTAATGAAATAGATGACAAGTGGATGCCTTATGTAAGCCTCACTGCATTTGATTTTCTCTGAATGTTGGTTCATGTCCATTTGTAATGAGTCGAATTATTTAGCAGTACAGTTTTCTGTAGATTGTTGTTTTCTATTTTAAATAAATAAGCATGCTAATTACGGATTCAGTACATCACGTTATTTTAACATAGATCAATAGGATGAAGAACTATTTTGTGGATATTTTCCCTAAACACTCGCTGATACTTTGCTGTGGCTGAGGCTAGCACATAATAGATGGTGATGTCGAGGCCTTTGCCAGATGGATTACCCAAATTGTATGTGTGCATTAATGCATATTAATTAATCACAGTACAATAAAAACACAAAGTTTACCAAGCATTCTGGAACGTTTCTGTTGAACAATTCTATAGGTGACATGGTCTCCCTAGGTAATGAGAACATGTCATTTCTCTTTGCATGAATTCTCCTCATCTTCCAGTTTCTAGATGAGAAGGCACCTTTTTTTTTTTTTCAATTGTCACTTAATAAACACACTTGATGCTCTGTGTAATGAATTTCTATCATTACTTGAGTAGTGAAAAGGAGGCATTTCCAGGAAGATGATGGAGTGCTGAGCAGCAGAGAAAGAAGATCACTGATATCTGCTGTCCAGAATCTACAATAAAGCAAGCGTGCAAGAGAAAAATAGGGAGGGAAGTGGGTCTTTGACACCCAGGAAAGATCTCAAGTGAGAATTGAACCACCCAGGGAGAGTGAAGAGTGAGATTTCAGTGAAGAAGGAGATGGAAGGCAATGGCTACTCCCTGAGCCAAAACTCATTGTGCAAGAGAGACAGCTTGAACATGAAGATTCACAGTGGCTGCTCATGGTGCCAAAGACTTCCACAGGGAGATGTGCCGGTGAAACTAGGTAGCAGACTCCAGTGCCTGGTGAGGTTTTTAGTTCAAACTCTAACCCTTGAACAGCCAAATAGCTCAGTGGATTAAAGTGCCTTCAAGCAGGTTCAGGGGCCTGGGATTTGATCCCCTGAAGTCTGCTGTGCTGACCTGCCCCTGGGAGCACCCTGAGACAGCAATTGAGACTGGGCAATTGCTGCCTGCAATCCCAGCTCTCGGGATGCTGCAAACAGGAAAACCACTATGAGTCCCATGCAGTAGTGAGACCTGAATATCCTGTATACCCTTCCCTAAAACACAGGAAAAAGCAATAATAGCCATTGTGCAGAGGAGCCAGCTGACCTCAAAACTGAGCACATCTATAGGTCAGGCTGGAAAGCTCAAGTCAGCAGGATGTTAAAGAGCCAAGTTTAAGCCAACATGGAGGCATACTCAAGCTGTCAGGAGGCTCATGTTATGTTGCAGTCTGAACAAATCTGGTTGCAGCCTCACAAGCAGAAACCAGACTGAACTTCAGTGGAATTAGAGGTAGGGGAGTATCCGCTATTCCACTATAAAGCCATAGCTGATTGGCTGGGTTGAATCAGCTCAGATCTGTACTCTACCCACATTATCCAGCAGTGACACCAGAAACATGCCCAAAAGACATTTTCTTCTATTTTCCTTCTCTTGTTTTATTTTCACTGTTGTTTTTCTTTATTTTGTAGGCTTTTTATTATTTTTTTCTATAATTTTTAATATGTTTTGTAGTCTTTTTGCTGTTACTGCTTTGTTTTGCACTTGTTTTTACTTCTTTTCTCTCTCTTTTCAACCTGTCTTCATCAGTTTGCCAGTTTGTATGATCTTCCTTTGTCTTGTTCTCTATTTCTAACATCTTCATCTTTTCTCTATTCTTTCCCCCAGAATAATTTTTAAGTTATATGCTCTGAGAGTAAAATTGCCCTACTTAGGGTTTATCTATAGCACACAATTTTCTGGTTCACTTTAGACTTTGATTTATATCACAAATCTAGTTCATATGTTAAAGGTGGCAAATTAGGAGCTACTACAGTTTGTCATTTTCTAGGCTGCATGGGATGGTATTGTAATTGCTTATTGTACCACGTTAACCAAGATGCCATAATTTTTCTAATCAATTTTTCTTCCTGCTATACCAAGAGTGAGACTTCCTAAGGGTCACAGAAATACCCACAGGTGAATGTCAAAGACCTGTAGGTAGCAACATCTCATTCACAAGGAGTTGAAGAAGTAGGATCTTGCCACAGATTCAAAACTCAAAACCAGTTATACCCGAAAGACACTTCTGAGTAGTTGTTTTTAAGGTCTCTAATACTGACAATAAAGCTACTTGCCACAAGAAGTTAACAAGAATAACCTAATGAATCAAAAAAAAATTTGAAAATGCAAAGACAATTAAACAAGATGAAACCAGACTTCTAGATCTCAAAGTGGAAATCCAAGAAGCAATGAGGTAGAACTATCTGAAAGCTACCCATATGAACTCTCTGAACTGGAAACAGCTAAAAGTAGATAAATGAGGCTATCAAAAAATCAAGTAAGAAATAATTTCTCAGATACAAGAATGATGATAATGATGAAAACTATGTTCAGTGACTCTAGAGCACATACAGACAAGAAAAAAAAAAGAGAGAGAAGCTTAGGAAAACAGTGGAAACCATGAATACCCAAAGTAGGAAAGAAATGAAATGCATGAAATAGAATACCACAGTACTCTAAAAAACATCTACAAGGATATCAGACAATGAAAAGCTATTACTATTGATTTGGGTAGGAAGAATAAACATAGTGAAGATAGTCATACTTTCAAAATTGTTGTAGATACTTAATGTAATCAAAATTCCAAAAGCACATCTTAGGCTGGTCAAATAGTTCAGCAGAATAAAATGCCTGTGAGCAGGCACAGGGGCCAAGGGTTCTATTCCCAGGCCTGTTGTGCTGGCCCTGTCCCTGGGGCATGCTGAGACACCAATTGAGCCTGCACATTATGGCACACTCTTGTAATCCCAGCTCTTGGGAGGCTGTAAACAGTTGGGTCACTACAAGTCTGATCTACTTGTGAAATCCTGAACACTGTTTTGACCCTTCTCTACAATACAAAACAAACAAAAAAACCCAAACAAACAAGAAAAGCATATCTAACAGAATTAGAAAAAAAGTTCCTAGAATTCATGTGGAGCCAAAAGCAATCTAGAATAGCATAACCAATTCTTGTCAATAAAGAGAAGGCGTGAGGCATCAATTTCCTTAACTTCAAATTATAGGACAAAGCTTCTGTGATTAAAAACAGTATGGTTCTCACAAGAAAGTATCCTTAGGATCAATGGAACTGAGTAGAAGATGAAGAAACAACTCCAAACACTCACCCAACTTATCTTTGACCAAGGGTTATCTGGATTCTACCACTAAAAGAAGGATAGTCTTTTTAGTAAATAGTGTTTGTAAATCTGCCTTTCCACATGCAAAAGACTATAATTCAACATGTGTCTATCACAATAAACTAAATTGGAAATGGCTCACAGCTCTAAATTTAAAATGTAAGCATTCTGCTGGAAGAGGAAATAGGTAGAAATCTTGAAGACACTTTCATAGGCAAAGACTTTCTGAACAAATCTAGGTCTCACAGGAAATATCACAAAGAATCAACATCCAGGATCTCATCTTATTAAAAAGCTTTTGCATAGTTAAATTAAATATCAAAAAATTGAAAGTCAAACTACACTGTGGGAAAAAATATTGCTGTTTCTCAGACAAAGGCCTTCAATTTAATATATAGAAATAATTGAAAAACTTCAACTCTTCTACCCCCCAAATTTAAAGACCCAATCCAAAAGGGACATCTCAGAAAATGTATTTCTCAGATGAAAAACTGCAAACAAAAAGTAAATATGTGGAAAAAAGTTCAACATCACTGTACATTCAAGAGTTGTGATTTAGGCTTAGGATATTGCTCAGTGGCATAAGTGACTGCCTAGCAAGCACCAGGCCCTGAGTTTGATCCCCAGTATCATCTGAAAAAATTAGAGTTGCAATTTAAAAAAACAAATTCCATATCACTCCAACAAGGACGGCTATCAATAAGAAATTAATGAAAATTGATAATGGTGGGTCTGTGGGGACAAGCAAAACCTTCTCCACTTTTGATGGGAGTGTAAACAGATAAAACCACTATGGAATTCAGTAAGCACATTCCCCAAAAATTTCATAGTAGAGGTTCCATTTTACCCAGCTACTCCCATTCTTAGTATTTCCCAAAAGTATGAAAAGCTTGACCAGTTTGCTCTCCGTTAGAGCCTGAGAGAAAATTTTCTCTCCATGTGACTCTCCCCAGGCACACTATAGAACTTCAATCTCTTTCCTCTGTGGCTCCATAATCTCCTTGCTCAGAAAATTTGGAGCTCACGTGGGTTTCATGATGTTGCAGTACAGGTTCTCCTATGTCCTGAGTCTTCGCTGACCTTGAAAGGTTAGGGCCAAAATGTTGGCTGGCCTTGTGGCTCTTCTATTTCTCCAACTTTGATCTGTGAACTTAGGTTGATAACCATCCAGAAGGAAAGCTGATTAGTATTCTGCAGCATATACCATTCACTTTGCCTTATTGGACTCAGTTGATTTTAGTTGTTGTATGTTTCCATTTGTATATCTGCCTTTTACTTCTTATACTAGGGAGACTATATGATATTTACACATGTGTGTCTAGTTTCTTTCACTTATGAGTATATGTTCAAATGGTATCCACTTCAATATAAATGCTTCAATCTTATCATTCTTAACAGCTGAGTAATATTCCATTTTATAGAAATGCCACATCTTTTTCAACCATTCCTCATGTGATGGACATCTTGGTTGTTTCCAAGATTTTGCTATCACACACTGCGCTGTTATAAACATAGGTACACATATATCACTATGATACAATGTTTTCAGTTGCTTTGGGAAAATTCCCAGTAGGGGGATAGCCGGCTTGAGTAGGATTTCTAGTCCTACTCTTTTGAGCAGTCTCCACACTGACCTCCACAATGGTTGTACTAGTTTACATTCCCACCAGCAGTGGAGAAGTGTTCC
This sequence comes from Ctenomys sociabilis, assembly GCA_004027165.1. Classification (NCBI taxonomy): domain Eukaryota; kingdom Metazoa; phylum Chordata; class Mammalia; order Rodentia; family Ctenomyidae; genus Ctenomys; species Ctenomys sociabilis. The sequence goes on from PVKA01025711.1 coordinate 29,603, forward strand.
CTTTTCCCCACAACCTTTCCAACATTTATTGTTGGTTCATTTCCTTATGATAGCCATTCTTTCTGGTGTGAGATGGTATCTCAGTGTTGTTTTTATTAGCATTTCACGAATGGCTAGTGATGTGGAGCATTTTTTCATATATTTATGCGCTTATTTAATTTCGTCCTCTGAGAAGTGTGTATTCATCTCAGATGCCCATTTCTGAATTGGGTCTTTAAATTTCAGGGCCCTGTTATATCTTAGTTCTTTATATATTCCAGACAGTAGACTTCTGTCTGATTGCTTATTAGTTAGGATTTTTTTCAAAATTTGTGAGTTGTCTTTTCACTCTGCTGACAATTTCTTTTGACATGCAGAAGCTTCTTAAGAGTTGATCCAGGTTGTTGATTCTTTCAAGTGCTTTCCGTGCAAATATATGTTTGTTCATGAACTTGACTCATCCACATGGATGACACAGACAAAGTTTCTACAGAATGAGTTACAGAACTACAAGATAAACCTTGACAGGACTTCACTGACCTCATAAGAATCATAAAGTACATGTGTTGGTATATAAGTCTTGCTCTATCTAGGTCTTCACCATCCAGCAGAAAAGTATAAAAATGAAGTATACATCATGGGGCCATAATATTAAGTTGAGCTGTAAATGGCTATGGTTGATAACTTCTTCGGAAAACTCACTTTTGTTGTGGAATGCTGGACTGTGTTGTATTGTGGTGTCAACTTCAAGCACCTAAGTTAGTTGAATGACAATGGAGTGCCCATCTTTGACAGGTGTAGACAAAGGAAGGGGTATAGGAAGGAAGAATCATGATGTGTGCGTATAGACAGTACAGTTGGGATACATAGCATTGTGCTTCTACATAATTCTATGAGAGGCAAGACTTGCACTAATGGTGGTTGGACAGGATATTATGTCAGCTTCTAACACTATGGACAACCACTAGGAAAATAACAAGGTAGAAAGTATTAATTATTAAATCTTTGATGTAACTCAGGTATAAAAAATAAGATACGCAAAGAGCTACACTCTACTTATTTACTGATAAGAGACATACAATATAATAATGTCTGTAAGTATAATATCATGTATGCACCTTCTATGATACCAAAAACTATGAAAACAGTTTTCAATGTATTAATGTATCAAATCCATCCTGTCAAGGTGTCTTAAAACTGTTTCATTGATATTTGTACTTCAATAAAACAAAAATAAAAAATTAAAAAATAATTTTAAAAAAAGTTTGAAAAGCTTATCAGGAAATTATATGCACACCCATGTTTATCAGCACAGTGTTTACAATAGGCAAATCTCAGAAACAACTCAAATGCCCATTAACTGATGAATGGATTAAAAATGTGGATTTTATTTACATAATGATTTACTACTCAGACTTTTATGGCAAATGCATGGACATTGAGACCATAATCTTAAATACAATCAATCAGTCTCACAGGTTTAATATTATACAATCTGTCTGATAGGAGAAAGTGAAATTATAAGTAAGTATGAAGTTGTCTAATAGAGATTGTCAAATGGAAAGACTTTTCTTTTTATGTAGTACAGGGTCTATAGGGTCTACAATGTGTCACCGTGTAGATTGGACTTGTAGTGACCTGCCTGTGTTCAGCCTCCCAAGAGGTGGAATTACAAGCATGCACCACCATGCCCAACCTCAATCACCATCTCAGTGCACCCCGAGAGTGAGGTTGGCGCACCATGCAAGGGACTGAACCCCTGCCACTGCTCTCTGCCTAAACAGGTGCTTTAATCCCCTGAACTATTTGGCTGATCCATGGAAGACATTATTTTTTATTAAAAAGAGACATAGGGTTAGGGAAGGAAAGGGAAAAAGGAGGGTAAAGGAAAAAAATTAAAAATAATAAAATGGAAATAAACTTTTTAATAAGGAACAGAAGAGTTGTTGGAGAGAAGGGAGGCAAATGCAAATAACCTGATATCGAGATATGTCATGTAAAGGTAATAATTCCTGGTCCCAAATATGATAAATATGTGTATATACATTACACCAATATACTAAATGATAAAATACTAGAGATGGGGAAACAGGTAAGGAGGTGAGAGAAGGAAAGAAGGGAACAGGAAAAGACTAGAAGCTAAAAATGGAAACAAAACTTTTGTAAACAAAACAGGGAAAAAGGGCTAAGTCACGATAGTAATTGGGCAAAAAAGAAAGAAGAATTAAGATTATGGAGACGCAAAGTGCCTGTAATGGATGTGATCACGATGTATATCTACAGTGCACCATTAACAAAGAAAAAACAATGAAGAATATTTCACATGATAGTCAATAACAATCATAAACATAGCATTAGATTATACATAAAAATACACATAAGATTTATAATACACACATATTATCATTTATATGAATAAGAGCAAGAAATGCAAAAAAAATCTTACACAGATAAAGCCGGGAATTTTTTTTAAAGATACAACGTATTATCCAGGAAAATTTATTTTTGAAAGAACATAGCTCTTTAAGCCTTTTGATGAAATGTCTGACTTCCAAGTAAAAGAGAAATCCTTAAGTAGTGGTGTTTTATATTTGGTCTTGACCTTTCTCTCCTTGGAGAGCAATGACGGAGTCCATCTCCTCCCCAAGGATGTTCTGGGGGATCTGATCATGAACGTGTGCAGTTTACCTTTCACAGAATATTTATTTAAACAGACGTAAGACCCGATAGCCAAGATTCTAATCTGTGACCAGGTGACCTTCTATCAGAAAGCTATTTACCCTGGCAGACACACAATCCCTCTTTTTTGACCTGCAAATAGTTTTGCTTTTTCTTTAAATTAAATTAATTTTTTTTGTTTTTATTTTTTGCCTTTTAATCTGGCCTCTTTCTATAGCTCCCACTGGAAAACAAGCTAGGCTTGAGTGTGTTCATCACATAAGACACAGAGAAGGAAAGTAAAAGACAGGTGAAAAAACAAATCAGGGCACAATTTACATTTGCCTGTTAGAGAATAGGGCAGCATACCACTCTGGATCCTAAAATTGGCAGAA
>PVKA01025712.1:0-32636 GCA_004027165.1 Ctenomys sociabilis
CAAAAAAAAAAAAAACAAAACAACCCTATAGGAGCCCTGCGGTGCTGCTCTGTGGTGAGGCCTGCTTAGCTGAGAATTTTCTTTTTCTTTTTTTGATGTATTTAGTGCAGGGTCTACAGGGCCTCACTGCACAGATGGGACTTGTAGCGATCCTCCTGTTTTCAGCCTCCCCAGCTCTGGGATTACATGGACACGCAACCACGCCCAGTCTCAATCGCTGTCTCAGTGCGCTCCGGGGGTGGGGCTGGCGTGGCTCGCCAGGGATCTAACCCCAGTCTCTGCACCTGCCCAAGCAGGCACGTTAGTCCGATGAGCTATCGGGCTGGCCCTGAAAATTTTCTATAATAATTACTTTTAGTCAGGTGTGGAGTGGTACTGAAATCCCAGTACTTCAGGAGGCTGAGACAGGAGTATCACAAGTTCAAGCCCACTTTGAACAACTTAGTGAGACCATGTCTCAAAATAAAAAATGGGCTGGGGATATAGCTCAGTGGGAAGGCCCTGGGTACTGGGAAAAAATTACTTCTGCTGCTAAGTGATGCTATCTCAAGCAACCCAATATAAGCAGCCTATATAAATAAGGCAGTATAATGATGAAGATAGTGGTTTTTTTTCTTTTTTTTGAGATGGGGGTCTCATTATATGGTTCACACTGGCTTTGAACTTCCTTTGAGACCTTTTAGCCTGGTCTCACAGTCGAAGTGATCCTCCTGCCTCAGCCTCATAATGTGGTACATTTGAATCTTGGTTTGAGGTGTGATTACTTCAAGCACCTGGCACTTACGAGGCATCTCATTTCTTGTAATTTCAATCCTGCTATTGTCCACATTCTACTTGGACAACAGAGAGGGAGAAATAGAGTGGCTTGGAGCATGAGAAAGAAACTAGAAAAGGGGAAAGAAAGCATCAAAGACAGAATAAAGGTAAAACCCGGCAAACCACAGATCAAAGTTGCATCTCCGTTGATGCAGAGACGAGGCTGGCGGAGCTGGCATCACCACAGCACTCATCCTGCTGGTGTGGGCAGATGCTCTTGCTGCCCTGTGCTGCCCTGTGGTACAGCTGAGAGGGAAGGGGCTGTCGTGTGCTGTGTGTTAATGCATGGCTTGTGTCTCCTGTGTTGTGGTTCTGATGGCACTAGGAAAGGGGCCCACGTGGGCTGGAAGGACAGCGACACAAGGATGGGGTGCTACTGCCAGACTGCAGGGGCTCAGAGGCGCTGGTATGGACGGCGCAGCCCCTTGTCCTGGGCGAGGCCGCCCCTGCAGTCACATCTCTGGCACCAGAGTCATGGAGTTGCAGTGCTGGGGATGGAAACAGCCCGGGGTAGACGCAACCCTGGCACAGTATCAGGAAAGGAGCCACTGAGTGGTCCTGATACCCTCGGGGAATAGGAGGAATGGGGCCCTGAGTGCTCTGGTCCCTCTGTGGTGAAGATAAAAGTGAAAGGAGTAATTCAGGAAAGTGGTGTAGAGGACTGACTTCGACTCTGACTTTATGACATTTATTTTAGTCTTGGAGTCAGGGCCTCACTCAGGCTGGCCTTGAGCTCACTTTGTAGTCCAGGCTGGTCTCAAACTCCCAGTGATTCTCCTTCCTCAGCCTCCCTGTGCTGGGATCACAGGTTTGTGCCACCACTCCCAACATTGATTGCTTTAAATTAGAAGAATTTCTTTTCTTCAAAACTAATCATAAGAATTGATGGGTGGAGTGCTTTGAGGCCAGGAGCCGAGGGCAAAAGCCCTGCTGGGCAGGAGCAGGAAGTGTGCCCCCAGAGCCCACATGGGAGCAGTCTCAACAGCCCAGACCAAGATACAGGCCACCACACTCGTGGTAGAGGCGAGGCCCGTGCTGTTGGGGCATTGTGTGCTGAGGCCGGGTCTCTCTTTCCTTCTCCCTAGCAGGCCGCCTCGAGGAGACCCCAGCCCTCTCCCCGGCGATCGATCGCACACACCTACTTGCTCCAGAGCCTCTCGGCGGTGGCTGCCTCACAGTGTGCAAGTGTGCGTGTCCTTGTGTCTGTTCTTGGGCCGTGCAGGAGCTTTTTCCCTGCCCTAGTGATGACGCCTTTCCAACTGCACCGCAGCAGTGGGAGCTGAGTCCTCCTGGGAGCAGCCACCGCTGGAGCAGCAGTAGGGCCTGGCAGTTTCCTGAGCACCCCTGCTCCAGAGGGGAGGGCGGGTGTGGGGTGGTCAGAGCCACCCATGTGGCCAGGCTAGGTGACCAGGTGGGGCAGGGGCCAGGGGCTGGGAGGAAGTGGCTGAGCAGAGCCACGAGCCCTGTCTCCCAGAGTGAGTGTGGTCCAGAGCCCTGGGGAGCAGGTGCCCGGCAGGAATGCAGGCAACTGAGGACCCAGGTGTCCCCTGCATTCGTGCGGATCCCTGTACTCTCCTGCCTTATACTGTACCACTGTGCCTGGCTGAGGACTCTAGAACTGGTGTTGTCCTCCCCAGAGCCCAGGGACTGTGGTGCTGGGGTCTCCACCTGGCCTGGTCCTGGGCTCACTTCTCTGTGGTGGCTGCTGCCCCTGTGTCACTTTCTTGGGTCCCTTCTGACTCCCAGGGTGTGTGATGCCAGACAGCTGTGGGCATTGCCATGGCCCACAAAGTTCTCATGGCTACTCAGTGACTGGGCAGGGCACAGGGTGGTGCTGGGGAGGTGCCCTTGAGGCCAAAGCTGCCTGTGCAGCTGAGTATGGGCATCCTTGCCTCTGGCTCCAGTCGGCCCAGAACCCCTCCTCCTGTGAGTGGTGGCCAGACACCTCAAGTGGACTGTGGCCCATACCTGTGAGAGTCCTCTGCAGCAATCACCCAGCTGCCACTGGGCGCTCTGGAAACCAAGGCTGGGCACATGGGCGTGTGGGGTGGGGAACCAACAGTGTGGTGCCAGACACTGGCCTGACTTGGGGGCCAGGCCCCACTGCTGACCTTACCTTGACTGCCTGCCCTCTCTGCCGTGCTTTGTAACATGTCTTCCAGTGCCCAAGGGTCCTGGTTGGGAAAGTGTTCCTGGGGCCCCAGCCCTTCCCTGACAGGGGAAGTCAGTGTTCCCAGCTGAGAGACAGCAAGATGAGGCCCCAGGATTGCCACAGGGAGAAAGTGGCAGAGTTGTAGACCAGGGCTCAGGCCTGTCTCTCTGTATTGTGCCCCTTGGGGCCCAGGCACTGTGTTACACTTTGTTCCTGGTGATAACACTGTTCCTGGTGAGTCTGCTGTCATTGTGACCCTTCTTGCTTTCTCTTAGATGACCCAAGGTTGTGGCCAACATGGGTCCCTGCCAGCTGTCTCCAGCTGGTGACACAACCCTGGAGGCATAGTGGTTGCTTATCAAATGCTGTGGAGTCCTCAGCAAATATAGCTTGATTCACTACCCATGCAACTATCGCAGAGCCCAGGGCCCATTGCAGTCACTTCTGGGTGGGATCTGTAGGGCACAGAGGGGAGCAGAGGAAGGAAGTGGCTGCAGGGTTAGCATCCAAGGACAGCCGCTGTGGTCAGTGCAGCCAGGGACTGGGGACAAGCAACACACAGTCTGACTGTGTTTGGGGCATGAGAGGCAAGACACAGTTCACTCATACCTGGTGACAGCTGGCCCTGCACACTTGCACTCCTACCTATTCCCAGAGCCAACAATACACTCAGAGGCTCCCATGCCTGACAAGTAAATGTGTGTCCAGCCTTGTCCTTTCCCAAGAGCCACAGAAGTCCACTGAAGATCCATAGCCCAGGTTGTGGTTTGGAAGGTCAGGCTGCTTTGTCCCTGGCCCAACCTTCTGTGAAGCTCATAAATGCTTGACAACCAAGTGAGACAGCCAGCCACCATAACCCATGTGTGGGGCTCCAGCTCTGCAGCACAAGCTGGCACTTTCTCTTACATTCTTGTTTCCAGCAAAGAGCTTGTCAATGAGAAGTAACAGAATGGTGATGTCTGTTTCTGGCGGTATCAGGAGTTTTCAGTTTTAAGAACTGAATGCATGTGCATCTGAGCTACTTAGGGACACCTGCCTCTGTGCCTGCAGCCCGTCCTGGGACCCCAGCGCTCATGCAGGGATGGTTCTGTGTGAAGCCCCTCCTGGTAGGGCGGTCAGTCAGGCAAGGGCTTTTTTTGTTTTTGTTTTTCTTTTTTGATGGAACCGGGAATTGAACTCAGGACCTTGTGCTTGCCAAGGAGGCGTTTATTCCACTGAGCCATCACCCTGGTCCCCAGGCAAGGGCTTTGTGAGTATAGTGCAATCCCAGAAATTGGGATTTCTGCGATGTCACTCCTGAGTTCATAGAAAATATCAAGTTAGTGGAGGGTAAAGTCAGTAAAATAAGGGGCTTCTTCAAGCTATTGAACTGCCAGTTAGCATAAAATAGCTTTTTGTGTGCACAAAATAGCCACTTGGCTATTTTAGGTTTGTTGGATCAACACGTCATTGTCTTCTTCAGAGCCTGTCTTGACTTTTGAACATTTCACTCAACCTAGATTCTGAATTCCTTGGCACCTATAGCCCCCCTGTCCTTTCTTTCTTTGGGTCAAGCCCCAGGATACAAGGTAATCTCTGTACAATTGAGTCACACTTGCATTCCCTTTTTAACAACTTCATTTCTGACAGGGTCATCCACTTGTCTTATGAGTCTCTAACTTGTGCTCCTCCTGCCTCAGCTTCCTGGGCAGCTAGCATTTCAGGCATGTACCACCTCACCTGGATTGTCCCCATGCCTGATGGCCCAGAGTGTCCCACTAGATGCAGGACAGGATCACTGATGCAATGTTACCAACATCGTCCTGGGTAGGTTGTCCCCTCTACTCCCTCAAGGGCATGGTATCCTCTCCTAGGGTGGTGTTGTGCTTGGTCCTCTCTTAGGACTGTGTGTCCCCAGGCTGCAGGTTCTCCTTTCCCTCCAGTGACCTGAGTGTGGTGACCCCATCCTGCTCAGGTCTCTGGTCTCTGTAGCCGTTTCAGGATGTGTTGAGTCTGTGTTGAGAACCTGTGCCTGAGCAGAGCCAAGGGGGAGGTGGGCTCAGGTGCCAGTCGTCGGTGCCAGCAGCGAGCAGGGGGTGTCTGAGTCTGTAGGGAGAAGAGCGGGTCAGAGCCCTTGCCAGGGCTGAGTCTGGTTTTCACTGTTCCAGGCAGAGCCTGGGTGAAATTCTCTTGGAGAAGCAGTGGGCTTGTAATCAGCTGGCCCAGAGGACTCACAGGCAGTGAAAGGTGGGTGTGTCTGCAGGGATGGTGGCCACGATGTCACCCAGAGCCTCAGCAGCAGGGCTGGTGAGCTCATGCTACTTAGAGCTTAGAGCCCACACCACCCGAGTAAAAGAGGCAAGAATGCATCATAGCAAAACAACCAGGTGGCATCTCCCCAGTCACTGCCTGAGGGAGCAAGTCCGCCTCAGGACACCCTCCCTGCACCTTCCATGAGCCTGTGGTGACACTGGGGAGCACAGCCACCTGCCCCGTCCCACCCCTCCCCTGTGGAGATGCAGGATCTGCTGTCCTGATCCCCACACCAGCCCAAGAATACTGGGAGGATGCACTGGCCGGCTGTGAGGATGTCCGCAGGCACTGGAACACTCAGAAACCACATTAACTTAAGAGCACTTGAGGATATTTTTTCCTCTGAAAATTTGTTATGCTGGAGTACCACCATTTATTAAAGTTGGTCTTGTTACATGTTCAAAGGGCCATCATGGTGTGACAGCTACACTGGTGTCAGCCATTCTGGGTGCTCAGTAGATGCCACTGCCCAGGGACAGTGAAGTCCCAAGGCTTGATGGAAGTCTGGAGGGGACACAGAGGAAGTGGCCTTCCCTGAAGAAATGGACCCTGAGGTGAGAACTGTGGAGTGTTTCTGCCATGTCACTCACAGAGGAGGTGCTGCAGGAGAGAAGAGCGCGCCTTTTGGGACTTGGTGCCCCTGCCAGTGGCTGCTGCAGGGCACGGAGGAGAGCTCAGGTGGGCACAGACCCTGGCCCCATGCGAGTCCGTGCCTCTGGCCAAGCAGGGACCACACAGCTGAGGCTCGATGGCCACATGGCTCCTGAATCAGAGTGGTACGGCAGAACTTCTGGCTCTGAAGAAGGACACAGGCACAGAAGTGCTATGTGCCAACAGTGGAGGCCCAGGCTGGGTCCAGGCTGACTCTCATGGTGATTTCAGGCTGTGCTTTCACCTGTCTGGGTCTCAGTTGCTTCTGGAACAAAGCCCTGGATGGGCGGGCAACTTGGAGCCCACGGAATCAGCAGAGGAGGCTCTGCATGTTTTGGGGACCTGGGAGAGATGAGGTGATGCCACCCATCAGCCTCTCCCAAGCTTCCTGCATGCTTGGGTCCTGTGTACGGGTAGGTTTTCAAGTGACAGAATTGAAGGTACTAACAGCAGCATTGCCGAGAAGAGCTGTCTCAGAGCTGGCAATATGCCAGTAGCTGAAAGCAGAGGGAGGGAGGCTAGGGACATCCTCACCCCCTTACCTGCGAACATATGCACCGTAAAGAACTGCACAGGCAGAGGAAGAGCTAGATTTGAACCCAAGAGGGTCACCGCATGGAGAGTGTCACTCCTTTGTGGTCTGCGCCTTGCAGGAAGATCACCTTCTTAAGGAATAGCAGGCAGATGGGTGGCACAGGCCTGGCACTGTTGCTGTCAGTGCCATCTAAGCCTTCCTTCCTTGGGTGCTCTGCACTAGGGGAAAGCTTTCCCTTTTGAAGACTGGCTGTGCTGTCTAGGGAACTTTAGAATTATTCCACCAGATGAACACATGAGAGGAGATTCTCAGCTCAGAGTCTATGATTGACTGTAGCCTGAAGCTTCAAGGAAAATTTGGAGTGTGTGTGTGTGTGTGTGTGTGTGTGAGAGAGAGAGAGAGAGAGAGAGAGAGAGAGAGAGAGAGAGACTCACAGATGATGTAGGGGTGAGATCTCCCTGCTATTCTTGACTAAAGCCACATTCCTCTAATTCCCTGAAGAGAACAATGGCACGACTTCCACCTGCTGAGCAGCCCCATTGCCCAGTAGCCTGCGAAGCAGCAGCCTCTGGTTCCCACTGCTGCAGGATAGTGTATGAGGGAGGGGAGCCAGGTGCGAGCCAAGTGAACACCCCCCCCCCCGCAGGTCCAGTTCAGAGGAGGAGGACATTTCCTTGGCCCCTGCTTCCCCAGGCATGCACAGCCTCTGGGTGTTGGCGTGGCCCTAACTTCTGGACTCTGAATGCCCCTCAGGTTCTCCTAACTTTTAGCTTCAGGGCCAAGTGCTTCCTCACAGCCTTTGGCAGGGAGGATCCTGCCTGCTTTCGACCACAGACACCATGACTTCACAGGACTTAGCGTGGCCAGGCCCCTTTGACCGTGTGCACAGTGCCTGCTGGGCAGCCCTCGGAAGCGACTTTGCTGTGTGTGTCGCCAACCTAAAGTGCACCCTTGGCACATTCTCACCCTTGCTGGGAGATGCCCACAGGGTTTTCTATGCAGCTGCATCTCTTGTGACCCCTGGTGATGACTACAGTGCAACCCATGTACCATCAGATTGTGGAAAGCAATGTGCCCCCAGCTGTAGCTGTGCCTAGTGGCACACGCCTGTCATCCCAGCATCCTGGGGGGCTGAGACAGGAGGAGTGCAAGGTCATGTCCAGAAACTGAGTGATTTGGTTTCAAAATAAAAAATACAATGGGCCGGCCAAATAGCTCAGTGGATTAAAGCACCTGCAAGCAGACACAGGAGCCAGGGGTTCGATCCCTGGCCCTGCTGTGCTGGGCCAACCCTGGGGCATGCTGAGACAGCAATTGAGGTTGGGCCTGGTGGTGTGTACCTTTAATCCCAGCTCTTGGAAAGCTGTAAAAAAGCAGATTACTAGGAATACAATCTAGTAGTGAGACCCTGAACAAGGGAGAAGAAAAAATGAGAAAAGGAGGAGAAATAGAGGAGTGACTTAAAATGCACTCTGTAGATCCTTCCCTAAAATGCAAAATAAACAAAAAATAAAAATAAATACAAAAAGGGCTGGGCTTTGTGCAAAGGCCCTGGGTTCAACTCCCAGTTCAAAATAAAAAGATGGGATCCTCTTGGAAAGAGCTCAAGTGCCATCAGCTGGTGGATAGATTGAGAAGATGTGGGGTTTTTGTACAATGAAGTACCACACTGCCATAAAGGAGGATAGGCTTCAGCTAGTTCTAGGTGAGTGAATGTACCTGGAGACCACATTGTAAGTGAAATAAATTGGACACACATGTAAATATCACATTCTCTGGCATGAGAAACCAGAAGTGCAAATAAGAACCAAAATGTTAAATAGATATTATGAAATAGGAAGAAAATGTTTAGATGGGGAGGAAACAAGGGAAAAGAAAAACTGAGAAAAGGAGAAACAGAAACAAAGTTTTTGTAAATGGGGAGGAGAGAAGGGGGTGAAGGAGTGGGGGAAAAGGATCAGGTTACATCAGTTCCAGTACAAATTCTCCACGATGAGCGGGATCCTTACATATATCTAAAATGTACCAGTAAAATCTGATTGGAGAAGACAAAGTGGCAAGGATGATGGGATAAATGTATTGGAAGCAATATTTGGTGGGGGATTTATGGCAATATGTCTTTTTTTTTTTTTTTTTTTTTTGGTGGTACTCAGGACCTTGCGCTTGCCAGGCAAGCACTTATTCCATTGAGCTATCTCCCAGCCCCTGGCAATGTGTCTTTAATGCTTTTTAACATAAAAAAATGTTTAAAAGTTTAAAGAATTAAAAAGTAGAGAATACATGCTCGTTAGAAGTAATGAAATGTGGGTAAAGACAACACGACAGACGCGCGGTGAACACTATTCATCCATGAAAGGAGGGAGCCTTGGCATCGGCAGCAGCGTGGGCGCATGAGGGACGGCCGTGCTCTGCCAGGAAGGGAGGGCAGCGCTGCCTGCAGCGCCCACAGCCCGAGGACCAGGGGGAGCAGCTGTGTGGCTCCCAGCGGGGTGAGGCCAGCTAGAGCCAGCAGAGGACACGACACGCCTGTGTCGGCGCCGCGTGGATGACGCTCGCAGCCTCTTGGACGCTCTGCTGGCTGGCGGCGGCAGGGAGGGTCCGCACTCAGGGTCTTGGGGCGGCACAGGCAGCACGGGGCGGCTGTCTTTGCAGGGCCCCCAGCCTCCATCCCCTCCTGCACATGCAGGTCCACCCCCTACAGGGACCACTGTGGTGCAGGTGGGCTCTGTGCACGGAGCTCTGGCGAGGCGTCTACTTCACAAACTTTAAATTGGTTGGCTGGTGTGCCTGGGAGGCACTGAACTGAGGCCTTTGGTCATCTGCCATTTACAGATCTGTGGTGAGCCACCAGGACAGCTGAAGTCGGTTCTGGACGGTAAGGACGGGTTTGAGCCAGTTTCCCCAACATGGGTGACTTGAAGTAGTCCCAAACATCTCACTGCACAAGGGCATGTGTGACATAGTTGGAGGTGACCAGTACCAGCTGGATCAGTGAAACACTGCTCCATTTGGACCCCCACGAACCCGAGGTGGGGGCAGAGTCATCTGGTATCTAAAGCCAGATTAAAACAATTAAAATGGGACTCTATAATTTTTGGTTAGATTCATCTAGTTTGGGCCAAAGAGGCTTTATTTCAGTCAGATGTACTTTTGTACTTTTATGATTTAACTTTTTTTTGGCAGAACTGGGGATTGAACTCAGACCCTTGTTTGCGCTAGCCAGGGAAGCGCTCATCCTACTGAGCCATCTCCCTGGCCCCTGATTTAACTCTTTTATTGTAACAAAGTCTTGCTATGTAGCCCAGCTGGCCTTGAACTTGTGGTGATCCTCCTGCTTCAGCCTCCCAAGTGCTGAGGTCACAGGTGTGTGCCACCATGCCTGGATGATTTAAATCAGTTCTTGGTTTGGCTGCAGCATGAGTGGAAGACAGGAAGGAAGTGGACAGCCCCTGGGGGAGGTCCCCGGCCTGATGTGGACAGCTGATGTGTTGGCTCTGACAGGCAGGCGGAGGTGTTGGTGGTGACAGGGGCCAGCCCTTTCCCTGGTGTCGGGGCAGCTTCTTAGTACCGGAGACAGGTGAATGAGGAGCAGCTGGCCTTCCTGGGGAGACCTTGTTTCCAGGTGGACTGGTGTCTGGGGCTTGCATCTCTTTAAACGGTAAAAGCACATCATGGAAAGCACTAATGGAGAGGACACGCTGGTGAGGGACTGCGGGACAGGAACAGTTTGGTCCTCTCTGAGACTGAGGAAGGAAGGGCCAGATGTGGACCAGGCAGTGGGCTGGGCCAGGTGCTGGGAACTGTGGTTTCGGCCTGACCTGGGTCGGTGCTTATAGTGCTCCAGAGAAGCCAGCAGCAGGAGCAGTGAGCACTGCCTGTAGGGACTACAGGAAGCTCCAGCCACATCTCCCTGTGGAGCAGCAGGGTCTGTGGAGGAACTTTAGTCAGGTGTGGAAGTGAATACGATAAATGAAAGTGGTGAATGGCCTGGAGGGACACCTGGCACCCCAAGACTGAGAAGGAGGAGCTGGAGCCACTGCCACAGCTGCTTCCACTGGCTCCTCCTGCACTTTCTCACCTTTTCTTGCCTTGTCTCCTGCATTCACATCTTGGGTTTTGTCTTGAGGCACCGTGAAGGAGGCTGGGATTGTTGCTAATCCCACCAACCACCAGGTCCTGCGACTGTGCACCTGTGACCCTCTTCGGATCCACTGTGTGGTTGCCGGCTGCCCGAGAGCTGCCTCTTCATCCAGGGGGCTGAGAGCACATTCACTTGTGTCTTGCAGGTGAACACTGGCTCTTCACCATGTCTGATGGAGACTACGATTACCTCATCAAGTTCCTAGCACTGGGTGACTCCGGGGTAGGGAAGACCAGTGTTCTCTGCCAGTACACAGATGGTAAATTTAATTCCAAATTTATCACCACGGTGGGCATTGATTTCAGGGAAAAGAGAGTGGTAAGTTCTGTGCCCTCCCTTATGTGTATGGTATCTTGCCAGAGCACTGTGTGTCGCTGTGAGGGCAGGACGGGCTGGCGAGCCGCGGCTCTAGAGCGTCCCTGACACATGGAGCCCACGCGGTCCCCAGCTCGCCCACCCGTCTGCCTGCTGAGTCCGTGCAGCTGCTTGACCCCCTGATGCACATCTGCCAACCCCTTGCTCCTCACACCACTTGGGCTGGCTGTTCCTCCTTGGCCTTCTGCGTAGGAAACCAGGCCTGAGAGCCCAGAAACCTGAAGTGGGGCAGGGTGGAGACGTCAGAGATAGGAGTCCAGGCTGGGCAATTAGCAAGACCTCATCTCAAAAGAAAATTCGCAAGGCCTGGGGTATGGCTGTGTGGTACAGCGCTTGATTAGCAGCTGTGAAACCTGGGTCTAGTCCTTGGAATCTGATGACAAAGCCAGACAAACAGAAGTAAGCCCAAGAGTAGCAGAAAGATGTAAAGATTAGAGTGGAGATAAAGGTTCTCTTCTCCTCTTAAGTTAGCTAAATTTCTAAGAAGTGAAAGGGCAACTCTGCCAACATTATGTAAGTGAAAAGGTGGCGAAGAAATAAATACTGTTAAACTGCATACCAACAAATTTCATAGGGTACAAGTGATGCAGAAATTCCTAGACACAAATGACTGAAATGGACTCCAGAAGAACCAGACCTACATAGACCTATGAGCCCTCCACTAGCAGATGGACGAATGGGAGCCCAGGGCTTCCCACCAAGGCAATCAAGGCAGCCCACTCACAGCCTGGCGGGGCGTGGGGTGGGGGGGCTGGGCGAGTTTGAGGATAAATTTAACAAAAGGGAAAAAGGAGCACCTGGAAGCCACAGGATGTTGAAAAGATCTCCAAAGGTGGCCGTGATCGGTGGCCACTGGCCTGAGTCAGGAGAAAGGCTCCTCTGCACAGTGCCCTCCCGGCACTAGAACTCTGGGGCTGTCCTGCGGGCAGCTCACCCTGGCCCATGAGGCCTGTGGTGATCAGCCCTGTCGGGGGTGCACTCAGGGAGGGGTACAGCTGCCCAGCTCAGAGCCACAGAGGCAGCAGTCTGGCACTGTGCCGCTCACTTAGGGCCTAGCGTGCATTTTGCTTTGCTTTTCTTTTTTAAATTTTATTTTAGGACAGGGTCTCACTGCATAGATCGGACTCATAGTGATCCTCCTGTTTACAGCCTGTTTACAGCCTTCCAAATGCTGGGATTACAGATGTGTGCCACTACGCCCAGTTTTGGGACAGCTCAGTGTACTCGGAACAGCATGTGGTCCTGGGGATCGAACTCTGGTCCTTGTACTTGCCAGGCAGGCACTTAGATCACCAAACTATCTCCAAGCCCTCTAGTTTTCATTAATTATGAAATATTTTTTATTTTTATTATTTCAGTACAGACAAAACCTTAGTCTTCTATGATATTATGTCCCCTGCTCTGGGTATCACTGATCAGAAAATGCTGCCTTCATGCACCCCTTGTGGACGCTCAGAGCCTCATGCAGTTTTTGTTTATTTTCTGAGACAGGGTCTTATTATGTAGTCCAGGGTGGCCTTGAGCTCCCCAAGATCCTCCTTCCTCCTGCCTTAGTCTCCCAAGCTCTGGGATTCCCGGTGTGTCCCACCCTCTGCAGCAGCTCTCTTTTAAATTGGATTGAGTACGCGTGCTGGCTTTGGCTTCAGCTCAGCCCCTCTGCCCCCATGTCCCCTCTCAAGTGCAGTCTCCAATGCTTCCTATTGGGCAGATCTGCCTGTGAGCATTTATTTGAAAACATTTTAATGTCTGCTTCAGTTTTAGAGCATAACAAGGGAAGATACAGAATTCTTGCTCAATAGTCTTTTTAAGCACTTTGAAAATCTGCAAATAATAAATAATGATCTCTTGCTTCCCTTTTTAAAGGGCTTTGATAGTGCATTTGTTAGTCTTTCTAGGGTATTGCCTTCTTTCCTGATGCTCCTCATTTCTCTTGCTTGCTGTTTCTGAGCAAGATTTCAGTGGTTCATGCTCGCACACTGCCTGCCTTTCTTCTCTGTTCCTGTCTGTGGCTGAGCCCCTTAGGGGACTTTGCACCCAGAATGTCCATCTCTTTTCTTTCTTCCTTTCTTTTAGAATCTTGGTCTAGGGTGTTAAGTCAGGCCCTTCTCCCTCACACTGAGCTCTGTCCTCAGCCTTATTTTGATGAGGGTCTTGCCTAAATTCACAGGCTGGGCTTGATCCTTGCCTCAGTCTCCTGGAGTGCTGGAGTAACAGGCCTGCCCCAGTGAGTCCAAATTCTATTCCTTCTACTTTTTTTTGTAGTACAGGGATTGAACTCAGGACCTTGTGCTTGCCAGGCAGGTGCTTAGTCTACTGAGCTATCTCCCCAGCCCTCCTCCTACTGTTAAGTGTCATCTTGTTGTTAATTAGCCACTGGGGTCATCTGGGTTGCATTCTTTGGCATCAGGGTTCTTTGGATGCACTTGGGTTTGCTGAAGCTTTGTTTCTGACCAGCTTCTGTTTCTTGCTTTTCCCTATATGCGAGGCTGCTTTCTTCCCTCCTTGGTGTCTGCTAAGTTTTCTCCATTTGACAAGAGTGTCTAGGGCCCTTGGAGGTGGGAGCTAATAGCCCTGCCATCTGGATGGTCCCGGCAGGTGTAGGGTCCTGCAGATGAACAACTTTGATGAATATTTGGGAGCAGTAAAAGCCCCATGGACAATGCCCTCCCAAAGCATTTTGGGGTTGCCTTCCTCAACCCCATAGGGACTCTTTTCTTGGTAAGTACTGGTCCTGACAATAAGTGTCACAGAGACAGGGCTGTCCTCCCCTGTGAAGACCTGGGGTCTTTCCAACTGGTCCTGCTTCTGCTGTCTGCACTGGCTACCAAGTGCCTGCTGGCTTTGCTTTCAGTGATTGTTTCTATAGTATGTCTGCTGACTTTGACAGCTGCTTTGGGCCCAGGTGATGGGGTTAGCACCAGGCAGGGGAAGGGAAAGCTCTGCAGAGCTTGCCTTCTACACGGCGGTTTTCCTTGAAGCCAGGCCCCGGGAAAGGTGAAGGCTCTGGTGAATTCTGTGGTTTTGTCCAAGTTGATTCTGGTTTGGCCAGTGTCACCATCCATATTTGTGGAAGACGTGTCTGGAACACCTTTCCTGCAGTTCCAAAAGTGAACAACATGGTTTTATTTATTTATTTTTAATTTTTATTTATTTTTAGGAATGAACACTTACATATATTTACATAGATATTTAGAAATCCATCCATATACAGCATAGTAGCATTGTAGCATGACTGTCTTGTGACATTTTTTTGTTTTATTTTCCATTTACTACCCTTTTAAAAAGGGCAGTATAGTAATAGCTGGTATGTCATGACAAGAAGTACATATTTAGAAGACCAGAATGGCAGGCATTTGGAGTGTGATCCTTCTATTACACTTTGTTAAATTCAGTGCAGTTGCTTGGTTCACAGGTATCAGCACATATAGTTAGTTGGGGTGAGAGCCCTACCACTCAACTGCTAGTTTCAAAAATCTCCTGATGTTTCTCAGGATCATTCTCTTACCCATCTAGTGTGTATAAGTGAATGGTCTTGCCTGTCATGTTTCTCAGGAACAACATGGTTTTAAAGGTGCCCTTTAAGGCTGGGACAGGAGAACCTGAAAAGCAAAATTTGTGAAACTAGTGACCAGGGGCCATCAGGGCTGCCAGCTGTTTTTACCTATGTGTGTTATCCCAGTGTCACTGTCCCACCTACACATGAGTGTTGTAGTGCTTGGGGTGCTGAGCAGTGTGTGTGCTTGGGGTCTCTGCTGGGTGCAGCCAGGGGTGGGCAGGCGGCTCTAGCAACTCATCCCCACTCTGCTGTTCCAGGTGTACCGAGCAACTGGGCCTGATGGAGCCGTGGGCCGGGGCCAGAGGATCCACCTGCAGCTGTGGGATACGGCCGGCCAGGAGAGGTGCATGGCCTGGGCTGTGGGAGGAGCTGTGGTGTCCTGAGAAGATGGGACCTTCCGCAGGTCCCCTTCCTCTGCATGCATGCTTTGCCCAGGGCTTGCTCTCTGGGGCCTGCAAGGGGGCTCCACACCGCTCCCCTGCAGTGGGGATCATGGCCAGAGGCCCCACTGAGGCAGCCCTCAGGAAGCTGGCAGCCGTCCCAGAACCCTAGCCTGGCTTTGGTTCTCACCAAGTCTGTGTGGAGCAATGTGGTTCTGTTCTAGGAGTCCTGCGTCACTATGTCCCTCAGCTCAGCCTGCCTGCCCTCCCCTGTACCTTCAAGTGTCCTGTTATTGTTTTTTCATAATTTTATTGAAATAGCAATGAGACAGTTTCAAATCATATTAGTTAAACAGATTCAATAATTAATACATTGCATATTGTTTTCTTAGTGGTTATTTGTTGTACAAGGTGCAGACGTGATATTCTATTTACAAACACTATTAGAGCAGATGCCTCTATTCATTGAATTAAGAGAATGTAGCTGTATACCTATCTTTTTTTTTTTTTTTTTTTTTTTTTTGTCTTTTTGAGACAGGGTCTCACTATGCAGTTCAGGCTGGCCTTAAGCTCACTTTGTAGCTCAGGCTGGTCTCGAACTCACAACAATCCTCCTGCCTCAGCCTCCCGAGTGCTGGGATTACAGGGATGCACCACCACGCCCGGCTTCTATCTTTTTTTTTTTTAAAGCTGGTTTATAGTACAGTTTCAATAATTAATACTTTTTGCATTGTTATCTTCCTAGTAGTGGTTATCCATAGTACAAGAAGCAGACAGGATATCCTGTTCAAACACTATTAGTGCAAATCTTTCTTTTCATAGAATTAAGTGAAAGTAGCTGCATATTTATCCTAACTATTCTGTATATACAAGTACAGAATGGTCCTTCCTTGGTATCTGTTTTTTTGTTAAGTCCTGTCAGAAATGGGTAGTCTACTGGCATTCAATTATTATAGGTACTCTGTTATTTCATTTGTAACTATGTGAATGTCTTACTCTAAAAATTAGGGCTCTTTATTAAGATATCAGTGAAAAGTAGTCAAGAAGACCTGAGATTGCAGGCTAGTGGGTGACTTCATGCCTGTTTTCTCTCTCTGGGAGCAGGGTCCCGAGGGCTTGCACTGAGGCCCGAGTTCTGCTCGGGGTCGATGGGCCTGTTGATGTTAGTGTGTCCTGCTGAGGACATCAGGCCCATAGTCACACTGCTGAGCACTCTGCTAAGGTGGCCTGGAAGGAGACTGGTCTGTCTTGTGTCCCCAGGTTCCGCAGCCTGACCACAGCGTTCTTCAGGGATGCCATGGGCTTTCTTCTGCTCTTTGACCTGACCAACGAGCAGAGCTTCCTGAATGTTCGAAACTGGATAAGTGAGTGCCCCTCTCCCCACAGGCATCTGCTTCCAGCCGCCTCTGTCCTCAGTTGTCTTGGAGGAGCCCCTGCTGCAAGCACAGTTTAAAAAGACAAGGTCTAGTTAGATGTGGTGGGGCACCCCTGTAGCCCCAGCAGTCTGGGAGGATGAGGCAGGAGGGTCACAAGCTCAGCCCAGCCTGAGTAACTTAATGATATTCTCTTAAAAAAAAAATGAATTGTGGATTCAGTTCAGTGTGAAGATGCTGGTTCAACCACCAGTGCCCAAATGAAAAGAGATGAGGTATTTTGTTCAGAGCCTGAGGTGACTGCAGCCCACTCCAGAGGAAGCAGAGCCAGCTCGGCACCACTCAGGCACCTGCTCACCACTGTGCAGTGGCTGTTAGCTTGCATGGCCTTCAGGTGCCTGCCATGTACTGGGTTTGCATTTCTTTTCTTTCTGTCCAACTTAACAAGTGAGACTCTCTGTACCCAGGGTGTATGTGTGTGTCTGTCTCTGTGTGTGCCTATGTGTCTATCTGTGTCTTTGTCTGTCTATGTGACTCTGTATCTTTCTGTGGAGGTCACAGCTGTGTTGATCAGAACTACTGCTGGCCTGGGCCTCACTGCGTCTGCTCATTGTATTGGCTCTCAGGGTGGCCTTGGCCATCTCTGTCCCGCTGCTCTCTGTATCCCACAGGACAGGAGCAGTTGGGTTGTTTGTGTAGGGACAGAATCACAACTGGGCAGGGCCAGAGAGCAGGGGCAGAGTTGGGCTTGCGAGGGAATGGGCTGCCCCCACTGTGCCCCGCGCCCCCAGGCCCTTCTTTACAGGAGCTGTTCCTGTAGATAGTACAGACAAGTCTCCCACTTCCATCTGTGGCCTCACGCAAGTGTGCAGGGTGCACTGAATTTGTGTACCCTCTCACCCTTTATTCCCTTTACCCTCTCTCCACACCCAGCCCCGGGTTCTAACCCACAAGGAATCTGCTTACTTTCTAACGTGTCCCTTCACATAGCCCTGGGAGGAGGAGAGTATACCCCTCAGGCCCACCATCCTTTCTGCTGCTGGCCCTGTTCCTGCTGTGTCAGTGGAAGTTGGTAGTGAGTTCTCTGTCCTGTGAGATGTGAGCATGTGAGCACTTTCAATTCCTAACCAGCTTGCATTTTATTTATTTATTTTTTGTGGTACTGGGAATTAAACTTAGGACCTTGTACTTGTCAGGCAGGTGCTTATTTTACTGAGCCATCTCCCCAGCCCCCCAGCTTGCATTTTACATGAGTAATTCATAGATTGGTAGAAAAGGTTAGAAAAAAACCTCAAGACTCTCCAGACTGAGCTCTTCCTGGCAGCCTTGCTGGGTGCTTGCAGAAGGCTTGGATGAGTGTGCTGGGCGCCTTTGTCCCACATCCCCCGGGTCACCCCCTGCTGCTTCCACAGCACCCTGCTTGGGCAGGGCTTGGGACTGTGCACTTCCCACCAGCTCTCAGGCCCTGTGGAGCCCAGAAGTTAACTCAGTCTTCTCCTTCTCTGTGAGGGGAATGCTGTCCCCCCGCCCACACCTGAGGAAGGTGAGGCAGGCAGCCACTGACTTGCTGAGGGTCACCAGCAGTGAACAGCAGGTGCTAGCGCATTGCTCTCGAGTGCCCACAGTATTTCCTGAACACTCCTCTTCTGTCTGCAGGCCAGCTGCAGACGCACGCATACTGTGACAACCCTGACATTGTACTGTGTGGCAACAAGAGTGACCTGGAGGACCAGCGGGCGGTGAGGGAGGAGGAGGCTAGGGCACTGGCTGAGAAATATGGGTGAGTATTTCGGAACAAAGTCCAGAGAGAAGTTGCGGAAAACGTGAGCACATGAAGTATACTAAAAAAGACAAGTGTGAAGCATTAAATGAAAGGCTCTGCTGTGGGCCAGAGGTGGGGTAGAGGACCCGCTTTTCCTGCTGGTACCATGTGGAGTGGATTCACAGCTGAGGCAGGCTAGAGCACATGCGCATGGCCGCGCCTGTGTGTGTGTGCGTGCCTTCCACAGGCGAGGTCTCTGCATGTGGACACGGGGATGCGCAGGGAGGGGATGTGCTGTCCGTGCTGACTAGAGGGGCTTGCTGGTCACATCTCCTGTGACACAGATGGGGTGCGGGCCAGGTCGGTGCAGGACCTCCTCTGTGAAGTGGAAGTGATGTCCCTGAGGTTTCATCTGCAGAGGGTGGGTGGTGACACCGAGTCCTTCTGTGCTCTGGATTCAGAGCTGTGGAACTGGAGAAGTGCACATGTGACCAAAGCGTGACAATGGGGCTCACCTCGAGTGCCAGCCTTGAGTGAGGCGTGTCTGGAGTGGACAGCAACCCCACTGTCTCAGCAGGCTTCCCTGGGTCACTGCAGGAGCTCGGTGTGGCCCACGGGGATGGGACATAGGGCAGCAAGGTACAGATCTGACAGCCTACTTGCAAACTTGCCACATCTCACTCAGCTGCTGGACTCCTGACACCTCCTTGGGCCGGTTTTAAACCCCACGACTTGGTCACAGCCAAGGATGCAAAGCGGCAGCGTTGGTGGAGCCCGGGCAGCTGGTAGAAAGGCCATCTGGCAGCGCCCAGGAGACGACCTGGGTCTCACTGCTCCAGGGCCCTGACGTCCCAGCCGCGCCTCCTGCAGGCTGGCGGTCGCTCTGGGCAGCGCCCCCTGGCGTCCTGACTTTCTAGTCTGTAGGCGTAGATAACAGAAAAGAACCCATCTGGATATGGGCGGGGCCCTGGGCGTAGAGGTCAAAAGCTGCCAGGGACGCTGCCCTTCTTTGTTTAAAGCCGCTTATCTTTTTAAAATTTTTTTATCTTAAAATTTGTGGTTAGTCAATTTTTAAAAAAACATGTTAAAATTAGTCATCTGCATATACTCTGGATGGCCATTCTGCCTTTGGCAAAACTGCTCTGCAAGTGTCCCGCTAGCGCCACCATGTGCACAGAGGGGACAACAGCGTCTTCTGGGCTAGAGCAAGGACTGTTGAAGCCAGCGGCAGCGTTCTGTAACCGCAGCTACTAGGCAGAAGGCTGAGGCAGGAGGACTACAAGTTTAGGCAAACGGGGCAAAATAAAGTTGCAAAGGGCGGGGGATGTAGCTCAGCACTACCTTCCAGGACTAAAAGCGGGAGAAAGCACAGGTGTGCGGCCTCTGCAGTCAGGCTAGGACCAGGTGTGCATTTCTGCCCTCCCTGGGCAGAGTCAGACCTCATCCCGGGCCTCTGCATCCGCAGTTGGGCGCGTGGCCTGGATCCTGCCACTTGTGTGTGGTCGCAGAAGCAACACCTGGCGGCTCTGAACCTCTGATGATGTCCCACAGAGCTGGGATTGCAGCACCCTGCTTGCTGTTATTTCCTTTATGAGAATTTTCTATTTTACACCTTGTGTCTATACGTGGATTAACTAACTCGAAGAGTTACCTGTGTGATCTGGGTGTCGGCTCACTTGCTGGGTGTGTGGCACAAGCATCTGCTTCGGGCTGCTCCTCGCCTTTCAACTGTGTTTATAACACATGCAATGCTACCGAAGTTTTACTTGTATTACTGAGACTTTAAACTTTTCCCATTTGAGATTTCTTTTTTAAGAACTCTTCCTATTGTCATAAAAGATAATCTCTAATGTTTTCTCCTAAAAATTTTCAAAATTTGCTTTTCCTGTAAAGAAATTAAAATTTTCTGTTTCAAAAATTAAATTTTATCCAGGTGTGGTGACACACACCTGTAATCCCAACAACTGGGAAGTTGCGGTGGGAGGATCACCATGAGTTGAGGCCATCCTGAACTACATAGTAAGACCCTATCTCAAAAACAACAAAAAATAATTTTAAATTGTTGAAAAGCATGTATTCTGTGAATATGAAATATTTTTCTTCAAGAGAAAAATGGACTCATTTTTGGAAGTGGCTAAGATGTGTGGTTCGGTTGTAGTTGCTATGAAGAGCAGAGTGGGTTATTCTACTTGGTTGTTCCTCACACTTGACTGCCCTGGGTGGGTGATGTCCCTGCTGTCCTGCTCTTGAACTTAACCACTGACATAGAGGCTGTGGCCCGCTCTCACTGAGCCCTCTCTGTCCCTAGCATCCCCTACTTTGAGACGAGTGCTGCCAATGGGACAAACATCAGCCCTGCCATTGAGGCCCTGCTGGACCTAATCATGAAGCGGATGGAGCGGTGCGTGGACAAGTCCTGGATTCCCGAGGGCGTTGTGCGCGCCAACGGCCACACCTCTGCCGATTACCTGAGTGAGGAAAGAAAGACGGGGTGCAGCTGCTGAGTACCAGGGGGATACGTGGCCATGTGAGACATGTGGTCCTGAGATGACAGGCAAACTGTTTCTCCCCTCAGACCTAATAACAAATCACCGTTTTTTTTTTTAATTTCTGTAGCTTTGTAAATACGTCTTGAAGATTCAGCCAGAGCAATAGCTCTGAGGGTCCAAAGTGCCTTATAAACCAACCCTCAGCTGAGGAGATGGCTCAGTGGAATAAACCAACCCTCAGCTGGTGGCCAGGCAGGGACTTGGGGTTTTGCGGGGTGAGTTCCTGTTGCATGGGACATTGTCATTGGCCCTGACAAGGAAAGACCCCAGCTGTCATGTGATCAGAGTGCTGAATCCAAACTTAAAACCTGAACAGTAGGTGACCTTCTCAACTGCCACCTTGGCTACTTGCACGTTGGAGAGAACATGTGTGCATGTGGCCCACATGTCCCAGTCTCATCCAGAGGCCCTAGTGAGCTGGACGGGCTGCGACTGCAGGCTCCCCGTGCCTCTCTGGCTTGGGGGAGAGCATTGGGGTTGGAGTAGGGGTGGCCTGATGTCCCATCAGCCTCTCCTCTGTTCCCATAGCTACGAAGAGCTGGGGCTGCAGTGGGTAGAGCTAGCGTGAGTATAGTGCACTATAGCTGTGCACTATAGCATCTTGCCTTCTTTACTCCATGTCTATCACATAGCCTGGTGGCCTCTGCTTGTCAGCTGCTGATCCATCCTCACCACCGTGCTCCTTTTTGTTGGTGTCTATAGCTTGTTTAGTTCTTCCATCCATGTGACTGAAGGAATTAGTGCTCCTGACAAGAGTGTGAGTGCTGAGTGGTGGAGGAGACACTTTGGTCCCTAAGCACCATCTGTCTTTGTGCCCAGGGCAAGGACAGGCCAGCCTGCAACCTGCATTCTGCAGCCTCAATGTACCCCAGGTTACCAAGGTTCACACCAAAGAAGGGTGGTTTTAAAATATGATTCATGAAAGGTGCTTATAAAGTCCAAAGGTATTTCATTTAGAGGAAATTCTTATTTATTAAAGTGGTTTGAGTAAAGTAGATTAAAATTTCCAGAGAACTTAGTGGTTACTTAGGAAAAAATGCTTCTCCCTATAATTTAGTGAAAAATAAAAATGAATGTCTCCTATCAAAGCAGATGTTTGGAAGAACTAGGATCAGAAAAATACAGCTGTCTGGTAGCTACTCCTGCATGGAGGCTGCACATAGCTTTTTTTTTTTTTTTTTTTTTTTTTTTTTTTTTTTTTTTTTTTTTTTTTTTTTGGCGGAACCGGGGATTGAACTCAGACCCTTGCACTTGCCAGGGAAGCAGTTATTCTACTGAGCCAACACCCCGGCCCCCATTGAAGCCTGTGTGTTATCTCTTTTCCTTCCTTTTTGAGGCAGGGTCTTACTATGCAGTTCAGGCTGGTCATGAGCTCACTCTGTAGCTCAGGCTGGTCCTGAACTCGCAATGATCCTCCTGTCTCAGTCTCCCGAGTGCTGGGATGACAGGCGTGTGTCACCATGGTTAGCTAATGTGTGCTGCATCTTGTGGCAAAGACAGGCATCTTGCAGGCTGGGCCAGAGGCACACATGGCGCCTCCCAACTTCCTTGAGACATCCACAGAGCACATCCTGGCTCTGCTGGTGTCTCTGTGTGGTCAGACCAAAGACAGTGTGTCATGTTTGTGTTTTCAAGAACCAGGAGATAGCTCCAGTCCCACTGGCCATCAATGCACACAGTGAATGTATGTGACACAGTACCCCCGTGCCACCTCAGTTAGTGACAAAATCCTTTATCTTCTTAGAAAAGCAATTAAATTTGATATCAAAGTGCCATATTTTTATGTCAGTGTATTTTTCTATTTACAAGCCTGTGTAAAATGCGTCATGAATTTGTGCCAATAAAGCTGTGATTAGAAAGGTGATGAAGTCTGACAAAGTTTTGTGTGAACCTTTTTTTTAAAAAAATGTATTTTAGTACAGGGTCTACAGGGTCTGCAGCAACTTACTGCATAGATTGGACTCATAGTGATTCTCCTTTTCAGCCTCCCAAGTGCTGGGATTATAGGCCTGCACCACCATACTCAGTCTCAAATCTTAGTGTGCCCCAGGTCAGGGCCAGCACCAGATGCTACAGGCAGCTGTGCTCTGTCTAAGCAGGTGCTTTAGTCCACTGAGCTATCTGGCTGGTCCATTTCCAGCCAGAAACATTTCATTTCCAATCACAGTAACAGGTGAAAATAGGTCATCCCACTGTAGGACAGGGCCCACAGTGCTTATCCAGCAGCCATACCTGTTTGGGAGAAAGTAGTCAAAGGTCATGAGCATCTCAATGTGGGGCATCTTTTTATGTGGGTCCTAGTAGCTGGGCAAGGTGGTCCAGGTGGTGGAGGCTCAGGCCTCGAGCAGAGGCCGAGTTGGTTGAGCTGGGCTCAGAAGGGCTGGCTCAGAGGACTGAGAGGAGAGACACTGACATCTCCACCTGTTGGGGAGCTTGCCCTTTGTGGCCTCCTCAGGGGGACAGAGCTGTTACATTTGCTCCCACCAGGAACACCCCATCCCACCCCATATGGCTCCATGTCAATGTCACCACCAGTCCCTGTTCTGTCCTGTTTAGACCCTATTGGATCTTGTCTACACTGCTCAGGGAGACCCAGTAGTGACATTTGCCTCCATCTCTGACACTACATTTCTGTTGGACACTCTGGCAGTGTCATTCACAACTGTGTTGTCACTCAGATGAGCTCTGGGCACAACAGTTAGTATTCAGAGGTCTGCAAGGAGACTTAAGAGGAAGACAGAGGACTTAAAAATGGATGCAGGTTGGATCATCCTAAGGAACCAGAACACTTGTGCCAGAGCTAACCTTTTTTTTTTTTTTTTTTTTTTTTGCCTTTTTGAAACAGGATCTCACTACACAGTTCAAGCTGGCCTTGAGCTCACTTTGTGGCCCAGGATGGTCTTGAACTCACAGCTAGCCTCCTGCTTCAGCCTCTGGATGGCTGGGGTTGCAGGTGTGCATCACCATACGCTGTAGTCATAACCTTTTAAATTGAAGTCAGGGTGGCTCCTGTTCTAAGAATTGCTCCATGTGGTATCTTTAGAAACGGGAACATTGGTGTTACTTCTAGGTCTTACACTTTCCCCAGCTGGAGGACTATAAGACTCTCCTGGTTTAAGGTCGGGTCTCTTCTCCAAATGGAGGGGAGTTGCAGAGGCCAGGGCAAGCAGTCATTTCTACACTGGGGACCACTCGGCACTGGGTGGGAGTTCAGTACTAGAATTTTCATACCCCCCCCCCCCCCCGCATTGAACTCAGGCCCTTGCGCTTGCCGGCGAAGCGCTTATTCTTATTCTACTAAGTCATCTCCCGGCCCCAGTACTTGAATTTTCGGAGCACGTCTTTGTTACTTACTATTATGGAATTACTAGTCAAATGACTAGACAAGAAAAATATCAGATAAAAGGAAAACATGCGTGTCTGCAGATCATAAGCAAACTGATGCTAAAGTTACAAAAATAGTACTGAAGAACGGCTAGAAACGCAGTTAATGGGGCGGGGGAAGGGACAGGCGGCAGCACGGCATCAGAAGCCCAGAATCCACAGCCGAGCGAGCTATGAGGTTGCTTTCTTCACTATGACAATTCAAAGTGAAAAATAACACGAAAATGTCAACGAAACAATTTGGAGTGGGAATTGCGGTTCCAAGCAAAACTCCAAATCTAAAGCCATGAGAGTCTGAATACAAACAAAACATTTCTCAATGAAAAATAGGCGAAGCTTAAGGCACTCATGCCTAGGAAATGATTTTCAGATATGTCAGCAAAGGGCCAAGCTTCACCCGCAAAATGCTATTAAAAACCGACATAAAACTCGAAAGGACAAAAGCAGTCGGCAGAAAAAGCCCTCAAACACCAATGGACCGAGCCTCCTCCTGGCTGGGGCAGGCCGGCCGGCGGGCCCTCCGCGGCTGGGGGCGGGGCGGGGCGGGGCGGGGCGAGGCGGGGCGAGGCGGGGCGAGGCGGGGCTGCTGCGCCTGCCGGGCCCAGGCCCGGACCCCGCCCCCACTCCGAACGCGCCTCATTTCCTGCCTTCACGTCACTTCCGGTCGCGGAGTGTCACTTCCGGAGGTGGGGCTTCGCGTTTTCTCTCTGCTGGTCGCCTGTTCCTGAGGTACCGACATGCGCATCGAGAAGTGTTACTTCTGCTCCGGGCCCATCTACCCCGGCCACGGCATGATGTTTGTCCGCAACGACTGCAAGGTGAGAGGCCGAGGCCCTATCAGCGCCGGCTGTGAGCCGGCCTCCACGTGAGGCCTCCGAGCGCGTCGCGCTTTGATCCCGGGATTAGGAGGCTGTGGGGTGCGGTGCTGTGGCGAGGGGCGCCGTGCGGGCTCGGTGGGGGCTGCGGAATTCGAGAAGGTGAGCACCTGGTACCGGAGGTCAGGACTGGGCGGGCTGCAGATGTACACCTGGCGGGGAGTAGGGTCCTGCAGTCCCGGGAACGCAGACCCGCCTAAGACGAGTTCACGATTGCCACATGGACTCTGATTTTCCTGGGACGCCACGATTTTGTGCGCGACCGCGTGGTCACTTGCTGGCTGACATGAAACGTAGTTTCCCAGCTGGAGGTTGGAATTGCGGCAGCGGGTCTGGGCCAAGGCCAGGGCCTGAGTGTGGAGTGAGACAGTGCGGTGGATCGGACGGCAGCCGCCTACTGGAGGGGAAGACCTCACGACGCAGTTAATTCTGACATCTGAATTAACACAGCCTCCTCACTCGGGGGTTAGTCCTAATTCTTGTAGCATGTGAGATTACTTTAAGGAGTTTAAGGGCAGATTGAGCACTAATGGAGTTCGGGAGAACTCCACATACTTTGCAAACAGGAAGAACTTGTGCAGTGCTAATGATGGCTTTGTGTTTGCTGAATTAGTGAAATGAAAAAGGTGGGAGGAAGTTTGTGGCCAAGTAGTTTGTTCTTCCTTGTCTCCTTGGAGTCCCGAGATGTTGGGGCCAGGTTCAGGGGTGAGGGGAGCCTGTGAGGTTCACCTTGCCAGGATGCCTCCCCAAGATTCAGGTGCTGCATATTACTTCTTATGTGACTGTACCTGGCTTTATCTCATACTACATCCTGCACTGGGCGGTATCCTTGTGTGCAAAGTGATGCTGTCACATTGTCAGACTTTCTCCAGTAGAGTACCGTGTTTCATTTAGGCGCGTGTCCCTGTCACTTCAGTACAGTACCAGGCATGCAGAGGCTGCTTCTGTGCCGATCAAATCCCCTTCATGGCTCCAGGGACTCCAGTCCACCCAGACCCTGTGTGTGAATGGCAGTGTTCCATTGGCTCTGTGTAGTGTGTGAAGGGGCTCCAGCCATAGCCCGACAGATCTGGGGTGCTGGGGGTTGTCTAGGGCTTATCTGTTAGGTTTTCAGTGTTGGATGCTCTTTTCTTAATTTAAAAGGTAGTGGTATTCGGGCTGAAAATACGCAAATAAGATGGATAATGATCTCATTACTCTGGGAGACTTGAGCAGCACACATGTTTTTGAGGTGAAGGGAAGGGAGCTGGCTCAGGCTAGATGTGCTGACATTCAGGTCTTGCAGGTGCTCTGGCCCAGATCAGATTTTGCTGTGCTTAGTGGTTCCTGTAGGACAAGGTATGTGAAGTGAGCACTAGGACAAACACGTGGGCTTACTCAGTTTGGAGTGTTTATACTATTCGTTTTAACGTGTTCTATTGGGCTGCCCTTTATAGGTGTGAGGCTGCTACCTTTGCAGAGATCCAAGAGCCTCAGGAATGGCTTTTCCCGTTTCCCTGGGAGCACATGCATGTCTCAGTGTGTCGTGCAGCTTGGTCTCCATTACCGCTCCTGAGCTTCAAGGGCTCATGGTGGTGCTATGAGCAAGTGCAGTGGGCTTCAGGGTGAAGCCCATTTCTCAGACTGTATGTGTTTTTTTTTTTTTTTTTTTTTGTCTGACAAGAGTAATATCTGGTTCTGGGAGTTTTCAACGTTGACTTTTCAGTATTTTAACTTCTCTTACAGGTGTTCAGATTCTGTAAATCCAAATGTCATAAAAACTTTAAAAAGAAGCGCAATCCTCGAAAGGTCCGGTGGACAAAAGCATTCCGGAAAGCTTCGGGCAAAGAGCTGACGGTGGTGAGTATAGTTAGCTGTTAATGTGGTGTTATGTTTTTCAAAATTTAATTTTTTTGTGATGGGAAGCTGGTATCTAACTAACCATAATAGGGGTTCTTGTAACACAGTTGGGAGTGCTTCATTGCAGTTAGCTATGGAAATAATCTCATCCTCACATGGTCCTGGAAACTTAATTTGTAGACTTTTTTTTTTAGGGAAGAGTGTACAGGGTGTTCAGGGTCTCATTACTAGATTGGACTTGTAGTGATCCACCTGTTACAGGCCTGAGCCACCACACCAGTCTCATTTGCCATCTCAGCATGCCCCAGGGGCAGGACCAGCATGGCAGGCCTGAGGATCAAACCCTCAGCCCCTGCATCTGTTTGCAGGTGCTTTAATCCACTGAGCAATTGGGCAGCTTCTTGTAGCCTTTTTCTTTATTATTATTATTATTATTATTGCGGAACCAGGGCTTGAACTCAGGCCCTTGCGCTTGCCAAGGAAGTGCTTATTCCTGTGAGCCATTTCCCTTTGTAGACTTTCAAAAAGGAAAAATTTCCAGTTCAGTTTTATGATTTTTCTTATCCTTAAAGTTTTTATCTCTTATAAGGAAGGGAGTCACTCAAATGTAGTGGGGTAAAGTTGGAGATTGCTACTTACGGATTTTGAGACAAAGTTAAAATCAGTTAAAGGATTTTCAAAGCCCCACTGAGTTTGTGGTGGGCTCACTGGTCAGCTCCCCAGTTGCCTTGGCAGGACTTGCTCCCTGGGAACCCAGGCTGGTCAAGAGCTTGGTGTTCAG
The DNA here is from genome assembly GCA_004027165.1 of Ctenomys sociabilis. Taxonomy (NCBI): domain Eukaryota; kingdom Metazoa; phylum Chordata; class Mammalia; order Rodentia; family Ctenomyidae; genus Ctenomys; species Ctenomys sociabilis. The sequence continues at coordinate 27,462 of PVKA01025712.1, forward strand.
AGGCAGAAGTGGGCAGTGATGCGGCCCCCAGAGTGTCTTGCTGTCCCTCAGCTGAAGGAGGGCTCTGCCGCAGCTTTTTCTGTGACTGGTGCAGGGAGAGGAGGAAAGGCTGCAGTGCCCTGCCTTCCCTGTGGCCTCTTTCTCCAGGAAGGCCTGTCCTGCTTCCACACTTCTGCCTCTTCTGGGCCTCCAGCCTGCCCTCTTCCTGCTTGGATTAGAGTTATATCCTGCTGCTGCATAGGGATCTGCAGTGTGTACCAGAGGTCCTTGCCCAGCCTTTCTGGCCAGACCTTCTCTGTGAATGTCATGCTAATTCATGACTTCAGTCACTAAACCAGTTTTCACCCTGGCCGAAAAGCAGCCTGAGGAAAGAGAAATGGCCTCGGCTTGGCTGGCTGCTGGTGCTTTGTGTCGGCTGAGGCTGTGGTCCAACAGCATTAGTAGGGTTGTGGGCCCTGCCCTTCCCAGGTGGCTTGGGAAACCCAGGAGTCCAGGTAATGGCCCTGTGCTGTTTGCAGGTGTTAAGATGGGTAAGCAATAAGTAGTGGACCCGAGTGGCTGAGTGTGTGGACTATGGAGGGGACCTGCAGCACGTGTAGCATGGGAGACAGCCCACAGAGCAGCGCCCTGTTTATTTCAGGGTGTGTGGCTTTCTACTCTTGTTCTGACAGGTGCTTAGATTGAACTATATGAAATTCTTGGTGTTCAGCTGCAGTTTTCAACTTGTAAATATGGCAGTTTTGTGTGTTGGTTCTTGAATGCAGTTGTCCTGCTGTGTCTGGCCTGGGATGGGTTGGGAGACCTTTCCTGCTCCTGGGATCTCTACGGAAGACTGGTCCCTGCCTCGCAGTTGACACCACACAGTGATGTTTTCTGTGCTGCTAGCATTCTCCGTGGTTGGGGCCTCCATACACATCCTCAGGATGCTTGTGGGGGCTATTTTAAGAAACACTTCCATTCTGCCTCTTAACAGTCTTTTGCTTCTTATAGGATAATTCATTTGAATTTGAAAAGCGGAGAAATGAACCTGTCAAATACCAGCGAGAACTGTGGAATAAAACTAGTAAGTCCCAAGATATTGTGGGATCTTGAGAGCAGCAGGAGGTGGGGAGGTAATCTCGGGTGCACAAGCAGTGCTTCTCATTTTGGCTTTTATTTCATCTTCATCTGAATGGCTGTGTTACACTTATATCTTTATGGGTTATCCTAAATGCACTTGAAATTGGTGCTCTAATCCATTATGAAAATGTTACTGTTAAACATGAAGTGCTACAGAGATGGAAAAAAAACTTTCTGGTGTGATTGTGGCACAGTTAAAATATACAGAAAGTGGGGCTGGGGGCAGCTCAGTGGAATAAGTGCTTCCCTGGCAAGCGCAAGGGCCTGAGTTTAATCCCTGGTTCCACCAAAAAAAAAAAAAAAAAAAAAATATATATATATATATACACACACACACACACACACACACACACACACACACACACACACACACAGAAAGCCTAGGGTGCTTTATAAATTTAGTAATTTAGATATAAGCTATCTTCCATGTACCTTATGTAACTTAGTGCTGTTGTCTGTGCCCCCTCACCCTCTTGGGATTGAACCCAAGGCATTTGCACTGAGGTACATCCCCAGCCCCTTTTAATATTTAATTGTTTATGTATTTATTTATTTTTGAGATATTGTAAGTTGCCCAGAGTATGCTCGAACTTTTGCTCCTTCTGACTCAGTCTCCTAGAGTTTTGGGAATGAAGGCTTGCAGCACTAGGCCTGGCAAGTCAGCAGTTTACAGTTGAAAAGTGTGGCACCTGAGGCGATCATTACAAACTTTCTAATGGAGCTGTTAAATGCCTGTTAGGTCCAGAAGGCTGTGGATGCTAAGAGCAATGAGGTCTGGCTCTTGTGTGCTTTGGAGGTGGCCAGAGGCTTACCTCCAGCATCCCCTGAGGACCTGGCATGTGGGTCTGGTTGCAGGCTGGCCCTGCCTGCACAGTTCCTTAGCACAGGGGCCCAGGGAAGAAGAGGAGGCCAGGTTCCACCACGGTGTGGTGCACGTTGGAACTTTGCTTGTTGTCCTTGCCCTTGTTTGCAGGTCAGGAAACTGGGCGAAAGGTCCTAAAGGACACCTGTAATCCCTGCGCTGGGGAGGCTGAGATAGATGGATCACTATGAGTCTGAACTGTGTAGTGATCTGTATCAAAGTAAAAAAATATGAAAAAGAAGTCAGAATCCAGGCCTGGACTTGACTTTCTCACATAGCTGTTTTCTATTTCTTATTTATTTATTTATTTTTTTGGCTGGCTCAGCCCATTCTCGGGATGGGGCTAGTGTGGCAAGTGGTGCCGAGGATTCAATCATGGCCCCTGTGCCTGTCTGAGCTTGTCTATGCTGGCACTTTAGACTGCTGAGCTGTCTCACCGGCCCTGTTTTCTATTTCTTAAAGCTTTCCTCTTAGTTTTTAATTGGAGGAAGTGTTAATTTCTAGAAAGCACTTGCCTGTTGGGTTAAATGATAAGGAAGTAGCACGTGATTTCTGGAGCTCCTTTGGAGTGTGGCCGTATCACAGTGGGCTGTTTGTGTGTTGCAAGCTCTGAAAGGACTGCCATCGCTGCTCCGAGTTAGTAACTTCATGGGCACCTCAGGTTGGCTCTGAGGCACTGTCATCAGGGACGTTGTCCAAAGGCCCCAGAGCGCTCCTAGGCCCCTTCCGAATCATTTGGGCTTGACTTTTCTCTGCTTTTTTTGTTTCCACTTGAAGACAGCAGCCCCAACGCTGTCTGTGTGGCACAGCTTGGTCCTGGGGAGTGTTACTTGCTCCTTGTGTCACAAGTGACTGGTCTTGTGCCTCAGGTGTGTCCTGGATGTTTTTAGTGTCTCAACATTTTTTTTTCCCCCTGCTTTTTGATACAGGGTCTATGCAGTTCAGGCTCCCTTGAGCTCACTCTGTGCCCAGGCTGGTCTTGAACTTGCAGTGACCCTCCTGCTTCAGCCTCCCAAGTGTTGGGATGATAGGTGTGTGCCACCATGCCCGGCACCTAGTGCCAGCTTCTCTGTAGCCCTGTGCCACTGTGGCTCGGCTCACACAAGCAGTCAAGGAACAGTGCTGGCCTCCAGTGCCCTCTCATTCAGTGTCTCCTCCGGTGCCATTGGCTTGGGGCTCATGTGGTTGGCTCTGCTGCCCCACTCCTTACACTTATGCGAAGTCTGGAAGAAGTGATTCTGCCTTTCATTCTGGTCTGTACAGATGCTATTATCCTTTTTTATTGGGATCCTAAAAATAGACTTTCTGAGGATTTGTTGAGTATTGGCTGTGTCCAAAAATTGTTTCCTACAGTTTACGCAGTTTGACAGTAGGGTTCTAGAAAGCACTGCTCTTTTTTTGTGTGTGTGTGTGGTACTGGGGATTGAACTCAGGACCCTGCGCTTGCCAGGCAAGCACTTATTCTACTGAGCTGTCTTCTTGGCCCAGCACTGCTCTTTTTAAGAGGTTGGTTCATCGAGGATCTCTGTGCATGTTGCTGGGTCTGTATCGAGATGTGCTATGAAAGTAAAATGCAGGACCCACTGTGAAAATCTAGATGGAATGGGTAAAATATCTGACTATAATTTTTTGTATTGATCTGTTTGTTGAAATGATAATATTTTGGATATGCTGAGTTAAAATACTAAATTCTTCACATGTTCCTGTTATATATTTTTTTAAAAATCCAACTACTAGAAAGTGTGAAATTTTGCATGTGGTTTGTTCTGCATCAGACAACACTCATGCAGATTCTGGAAAGTCCACAGGTTGGGGACCGAGCCTGTGCAGCTGCCTCTCATGAATGTTCTAAGTGGTTGGGCCACAGTGGTTGGGAATGGAGCAGGGCAGTCCTCTCCCCACCGTGTGGGCAGATAGGTGCTTGTGTGCAAAATCTGTTTATGGAAGTTGCAAACTGAGAGTGAGGGTAGGGCTAGAATCCATACTCTCTCTAGAACAAAACTGAAGAGCGTTTATCCGGTTTCATGTAGAGGGAAAGTTGAGCAGTGATAAAGGCTATTGCCAGATAAAACCTGGAGAAATAACCTTTATGGAGAGGTCAAAACCAGGGGCCTGGAAAGTGCCTGCCTTTGAGCTCTTCAGTGGGGATTATTTGGGCAGTAACATTTTCATTTAAATTTATTTCTAAATGAGCAAGTGTGTGTGAATGCCCTTGTTGATTGTAATTGTCCTGCTGGAGGGATAAACTGCTAATTGTGATGAATTTTTCTTGTAGTTGATGCGATGAAGAGAGTTGAGGAGATCAAGCAGAAGCGCCAGGCCAAATTTATAATGAACAGGTATGAACGCCTGTGTGGCATTATACTTTTGGGAAAGTATCGAGTGGTGGGGATGGAGAGGTGCGCAGGTCATGTCGCAGTTCCCCAGGTGGCCTGGCCTTGTTGTGTCCTCCCAGGGCTGGGAGTGGGTGCCGGGCAGAACGTCACCGAGATGACAGCAGCTTCTGATTGTGTGCCGTGTCATGATGGCTGGTTGTGCTTCACACAGAGCTCAGGCCCTCAATCTGACAGGCTCTTCCAGGTCTGGGGCAGAGGCCTTGCAGCTGCCTGTGCCACTCTTGTGAACGTTACCAGACAGTGATTTGCTGATCATACCCTTTCTTCTGCGTTTTCTTCCAACCTTTTCCTCAATTTGAAAGTCATCCCTCTGACTTGTCTGTGTTCTGTGTCTATGTACATGTACAGATCCTTGTGGTGTGTAATTGTCTGGTTGAGTGGCTGCGTCAGGCTGTGTGCTTGTCACTCTTTTCCTGCACGTTGCTCCTCTTCTGGAAGCGCTCTGCTGTTCTTCTGTGGCTACCAGTGCCCAGCCTCATCCTTGACCCTGTTTCCCTGCCTGAGCCTGGAAATGGCCATTCTTAGGCCCTGCAGATGTGTCCTGTGGTCACTTGGAGGCGAGGCAGCTTCAGGCGCACAGGAGGTGTCAGCACGTCAGAGGAGCTGGGCTGGGTCAGGCTGGGCTGGGGTGGGTTGGGCGTGGGGGCATGTGTGATCCAGCACCTGGGAGGCTGAGGTTGCAAGATCTTATAAGAGTCCAAGGCTAGACTGGACTCCCTGGGAAGACCCCATCTTAAAACACCCCGCACATGCACATGCACTCACGCGCGCACACACACACACACACACACACACACG
>PVKA01025713.1:0-32634 GCA_004027165.1 Ctenomys sociabilis
TTCTTTTCTGTTCTGTTCTGTTCTGTTCTGTTCTGTTCTGTTCTGTTCTGTTCTGTTCTGTTCTGTTCTGTTCTGTTCTGTTCTGTTCTTTTTTGAGATAGGGTCTTCCTGTGTAGTTTAGGCTGGTCTTGAACTCACTATACTGGTCAGTTATCCTCCTCTCTCAGCTTGTCATGTGCTGGGATCATAGTCATAAACCGCCAAGCCTGGCTTGATGCAGAAATTTCAAAAATGAAAAAGAGGTTAACTTATCTGTTTTCTCTGTGCATATCAAATGTTCACCTGAAATGCAGTGATCGCTGTAGCCTCACGTGGACCACAGATTCTGCCATGTACACACCTTAAAATTGCTACATTGCTATCTAGGGAGGGCTACTTGGGAATCTATCAGGCCTAACACCTGGTTTCCTGGCTTTGAAGGTCTGCTCTTTCAGCAGTGAGGCACTCTCACTTGATCAAAGTCTACATTGCAACCGGGCCTGGTGGCGCAGGCCTGTAATCCCAGCACTTGGGAGGCTGAGGCAGGAGGATTGTTGTGAGTTCAAGCCAGCCTGAGCTACAAAGTGAGCTTAAGGCCAGCCTGAACTGCATAGTGAGACCCTGTCTCAAAAAGACAAAAAAATAAATAAATAAATAAATAAAACAATCACATTCACAGAAAAAAACAAAAACAAAAACAAAGTCTACATTGCAGAGCCTTGAGGATACTGAATTTATGTGAACTTCAGTGTTCTCATATGTGAACCTGGCCACAGCTGAGCTTTCTCATGTCACCTACTCCCGTGTCCACCTGATAGGCTTTCCTGCTCCTTCCAGCTCCCAAATAACACCTCATGGTATGTGATTCTTCTGCTTAAAATCACGTAATATTTAGAATGAAAACTATCATATTTAGAATGAAAACTAAGGTCTTCATTCAGGTTTATCAGGTCTCCCTCACCTGACTCGTTTCTCCCTGTCATCTTCTGCATACTTGCTTGCCTGCTGTATTATGTGCTTAATGCTTGTTGGTCTTTTTTTTCCTGCTCCTAGAACATTCTAAGTTCATGTTTACCTTGGAGTTTTTCTGTTTGAGATACTTTTCTCTCTGACATTGTCTTTATCTCCATTGTGTCATTTTTATTTAATCTTAAATGTCATCATCTTGCAGTTGCTTTTCTTGAGCACTCATTCTAAATGAGCTGGCCAGTCCTTTTTGGAAGATTAGTAGTGTATTTCAGTTGACATCTGTGGGGTACCACTCAAACTGCTTTAAAGCTCAGGGGTGTCTAAGGACACCTGAGGGCATGGCCTTGCTTGTCTAGCGCAGGTGCATAGTGGGATATAGCTATGTAACCATGACTCAGCACAGGTAAACATGGATGTGCTGGTGATGGCACTATATAAGGATGTAAATATGAGGTAATCACCTGTGTAAGAATTATACAATAAAGACACAGGTGGCTCTGATGGGCTGTGGTTTTTTGCTGTGCTCCATGCAGTGTGCTGTTGCTGCTGATGTCTTGTACATGTGGGTTCTTGGATCCTCACCTACAAAAATCTCCTCTGGGCTTCCTGAACAGGCTGATACCATCTGATACTGTTTTTGTTTGTCTTTCCTCACTATAATCTAGGCATTGTGAAAGCTAAGAACTTCATTATTTAGAAGAGTGTCTGAATGAATGCTGAATGAACAGATAAGTTTTTATGAAAACTTTTTTTTTGTATTTTAGGGAAGGGTCTACAGGGTGTTCAGGGTCTCACTGCTAGATCAGATTCATAGTGATCCTCTGGTTTACAGCCTCCCAAAAGCTGGGATTATAGGCATGCACCATCAAACCCAGTCTCAATTGCCATTTCAGTGCACCCTGGGGGCGGGGCCAGCATGGCAGGCCTGGGGATTGAATTCCCAGCCCCTGCACCTGCTTGTAGGCCCTTTGAAGACTGCTTAAATGAAAAGCATTTATGGCCCAGAATATTTTATACAGGGAAGGTCATTTTCTTAATGTGGAAAATGCATATTTAGAAATGTATAAGGAGTATAGTAAGTGGCCTTCAGGATTAACTGGTTCACTGAATCCCACCCTCATGGATAATGTCAGTGGGAGTTTCTCAGAAAATGTAGCTGGATTATATGATAGATTTTATGTCATCAGTTTATGTTAAAAATATGAAAAAAAAAATGGTCCATAAAAGATTGCTTCCTTTTTTTTAAACTTTTGGCTTTACATAATAAGGTTACGTGTGGTGGTACATGCCTATAATCCCAGCACTTGGGAAGCTAAAGCAAAATGATTACTATAAGTTTGAGACCAAGATGGGTGACACAGTGAGTGTAAACCTGGCCTGAACTACACATGGAGGCCCGGTCTTTAAAAAAAAAAAAAAATTACAGACTTTTATATGTTAGAAACTACCCTTTTTAATTTACGAACCTTTTATTTTTAACTGTAATTTTTAAAAGTCATAACATGTACTAGTAGTTTAATGTTTCTTCAGTGTTTCAGGTAAACGTATAATAAAACATAATGAAAATGTAGAAATATTAATTTTTTAAAAATTAATTTTAAATTTAGTCCATATTTCATAACCACATGTCATTTTGACTTATCATTTTGTTATTTTTTATCTTGTATCTATTGTGCATGTCTGTTATCTGATCCCTCAGCTAGTTTCCTCCTGACTAGCTAACATTCTCAGTTGGATAGATTATAAACAGAATTAACTGGGGTTGCATAGGAGCTGCCCCCTTCCTGATTTATGGCTTCTTAGTTAGTGGTGGGGTGGTGGTTATCAGTAACTTGTATTAGGGGTAGGAATTATCATGCTCTGGTAGAGAGTGGGTGGATGAATGATTTCTACTCTTAAAGATATTAACCAGATCCTTTCCCAAATAAAGACTAATAACTCAGATTTTTAAACAATCTTCATGACAGATGAGGGCATAGAGAAGAGTGCATCAACACTAATTAACAATGCGGAGTGTATATTCTTCTTAACAGTGATTGATTGTCCTTAGAATACTATCTCTGTCCAGGAAGTGATGTTTTACATAGAGAAGTTTAAAGGTTACATTTTAATGTACCTTGTAAGTTATGTTCCTGAACTTAGTGGAAATATGCTAGTAAAACGAATAATTTTAACTTGAAAATGTTATTGATACACTCAATAAAATTATCACAAGGCTTTTAAAAGATTTCTTTTTTCTCAGAAATAGAAGAATATAAGAAATGCTGCCTATGTGTCAAATTTGAAAACTTCAATAGAATTTATATAAAAGTGTTTACCTGTACTGTGACTCTTCCAAGTCTTCAAGTTATTTTTTTCTAGAGAGCAGAAATGTAAAACTATTATATAGATAAAATTTATATTTGATTCTTATCTGGAAGGATTCATATCAACTTCTATAAAGTTTATCACTTGTAGTATTATACCATTGTGAAAAATGCATTGTTACCTATTTGAGAGAACAATAGATTATAATGCATGAACAGCTCTTCTGAAGAATTGGAAAGTTCACTGTCTATACATTCCGATTTCTGTTTTTTTCCCTCATTTCTTTTGTTAGTTGGCTTTTTTTTTTTCAGAGAGTAGCAATCCCCAAATAGCAGGCCTAAGTGTCCTTTTCCAATGGGCTAAGGTTTTTGTTTTTTACTTCTGTTGTTTCTTCTTCTTTACATCTGTGGACCTATGAATTTTTCAGAGACCTGTAGTTATTTATGTACTGGAATATACTGGCAGTATTTCTATATACTGAGTGAGAAAGTATTTTAGTATGTTCACAAAGTTGTCTTGGGGGTGGGGAGATGGCTCGGTGGAATAAGTGCTTCCCTGGCAAGCAGAAGGCCTGAGTTCAATCCCCAGATCCGCAAAAAATCAAAAATCAAAACAACCCCCCCCCCAAAGTTGTTGTCCTGTATTCTATTGCACTTTTAGGACACGTTGATAGGATTTCAGGTGTAAATGGTTGCATAATACCTCAAATCAGATGCATACCTTGTCTTCAAACTGCCGTTCTAGCTGGTAGTTGTTAGGGAAAAAAATATCAGTTGAATGCTGTTTTATAATAGTCAAAAACTCTTTCACCTAATGGTTGTTGCAGTGGTGTTACTTCATTATATCATTGTTAACCTTTTTAGTAGCCTACTTTGACCCATTTTGACTGTGCTAGAATTAATCTGAGAAGTATTACACTTTTTGTGTTCTAGTTTTCTGTGATTTTGGAGGAATTGTGTAATCATTTGTTTATAAAATGTTTCTATCTTTATCACAACAGAGAAGACTTGTTAAATTCATTAAATATTCAATTAACAATAAAAGAGGGGCCAGGGAGATGGCTCAGTGGAATAAGTGCTTCCCTGGCAAGCACAAGGGTCTGAGTTCAATCCCCGGTTCCACCAAAATAAACAAACAAAAAACCAAAACAAACAAACAAAAAAACTGTAAAAGAAAAATCTATAAAAACATTTTATGAAGGGAGGATTTGAAATTATTAATTTAAGCATATTGTAATTATTTGATTTGTATTTGTAAAGATTATAAAAGGAGGATTAGACAGTGGAATCGAAAACTTAAGCTTTTCTTGTGTTGCTGTTGTTTTCTCTAGTTGTGTGACTTGGACAGTTTAACCACATAGATCATCCTTGTCTGTGAAATGAGGGAATTGTAGTGAGGAATAATACCTAAGCACTTTCACTTTTGAAATTTTATGAACTAAACCATATTTAGTTGTAAAATAACTGGATTGAACATATTTTTTGACACAGTTTTAAGAAAATAAGTTAGGTTGAAACATCTTTACAATGATGTCTCTGCTGTTAGATTGTTAAAAGTCACATCTCTAGGGCCAGCCAAATAGCTCAGCAAGGGGCAGGGGAGCTCAGTAGAATAAGTGCTTGCCTGGAAAGCGCAAGGGCCTGAGTTTAATCCCTGGTTCCCCCCCAAAAAACAAAAAACAAAATCCAAAAACAACACAACAAATAGCTCAGTGGATTAAAGTGCCTGCTTAGGTGGAGCTCAGAGCAAGGGTTTGATTCCTGGGCCTGCCATGCAGCTCTGCCCAGGGATTGCTGAGGTGGTAATTGAGACTGGGTATGGTGAGGTGGTGATTGAGACTGGGTGTGGTGGTGCCCCTGTAATCCCAGCACTTGGGGGGCTGAAAAAGGGAGAATCACTACAAGTCCAGTCTACATAGTAAGGCCCTGTAGACCCTGTACTAAATAAAAAAAAAAAAAAAAAAAAATCACAGCTCTGTGTATGTAGGTACTAATAACACTGTATATGTAGACAATAATACGCTTGGTTAATATTTATTGAATTTTTATTATTTGGTAGGGGTACCCTAGAAATAGGCCAATTTTAGAGTGTTTCAGGAGATTATAAAAGCATTTAAAGAAATCTTAAATTTTTTTTTTTCCTGTGTTTTAGGGTAGTGTCTACAGAGTGTTCAGGGTCTCACTATTAGATCAGACTCATAGTGATTCTCCCCTTTATGGCCTCCCCAGTGCTGGAATTACAGGCGTGTGTCACCACACCCAGGCTCAATTGCCTTCCCAGCATGCCCCAGGGGTGGGGCCAGTGCAGCAGGCCCTGGGGATAGAACCCTAGCTCCTGTGCTTGCTTGCAGGTGGATTAATTTGTTGAGCTATTTGGCTGGCCCTCTTGATTTCTTTCTTTCTTTTTTTTTTTTTTTGTGGAACTAGGGATTGAACTCAGGCCCTTGTGCTTGCCAGGGAAGCACTTATTACTGAGCCATCTCCCTGGCCTTTCAATTATTTCTGAACTTATAATTTAAATGATTTTCATTTTATATGACAATTTTCTCAAATTCTAAATGAATGTATATTTTTTCTTTTCTCCTTTCCCTCTCCCCAGCCCTTCCCTCTCCTCTCTTTCTCCTTTGTTTTCAGTATTGGTGCTTAAACCTAGGGCCTTGTATGTTAGGTAAACATTCTGTCATGAACAGATACTTTGTTTCTTTGCTTTTTAATTACCTTTTCTCTATTCATTCAACAAATATTGACTGAATGCATATCAGTCTAAGTATTAGGTATATATATAGACAAACTCTTGCCCTCATCTTGGTATATTGCAATGGGGAAGAAATGCAGTAATATCAAAGGTATGTCAGATGCTAAGAACTACTATAGAGACAGATGAAACACAAAAGAGAGATTTAGTTTAGTTTTTATGTGATAGATAGGAAAATGCCTTAGCTATCATGAGAGCAAAGAAGTAAAGGAGAGTCACAGGTGAGTTAGAGCCAAGCAGAGGAAGACAGTAGATGCAAAGACTTTGAGGTAGGATGTTGTCTTTGTTTGCTCTGGGTCACAGAGAAAACCATCATTGTTGGTGTGGGCATGCATGGGTGTGTATAGCGACATGTATGGGTGTGTAGTTATGTGGAGAGAACAGAGACTTAAAGACACAGGATGGGAGACGAAGTTAAGTCTTAAGGAGAGAAGGATCTAGGGAAAGGCTGTATCAAAGGAGACCATAAGCTGTGTAGGGGTTTGGGGCTTTTATTCTTGAGTGAGATGGAAAGGCACAAGAGTTCTAAGCAATATTGACATGATTTATTTGTGTTTGAAGTGGATTAGTAGAACTCTTGCTTTGAGAATATACTGTTATGGTTTTAAGAGTGGAAGCAGTGGAACTAGGGTTCAGAGGCATTTGACATAATTCAGATGAGCAGTCATGGTGCTGTGGACCAGAGAGAAGATAGACAATGAGGATTAGATGACTTCTGTGTATATTAAAGGTGGGCCTGATGAATTTCCTCCTTGGTTCCTTGTGTGCCAAGACTTTTAAACATCTGGGAAACTGAAATTTCGCTTACTGAAACAAGGCCTTTGGGAAGCATAAGTTTGGGAGAGTATCAAAAGTTTGGTTTTTGACATACTAAATTTGAGATGTTTATTAGGCAGCTGTGTGGAGATTTTAGAAGCTACATTGGATATAGGAGTCTGGAATGCAGGGCAGGTGTGGTCTAGAGATAAAAGTTGTAGCCAACAGCATGTGGATCATCTTTATTACCTTAGGTTTATTGCTAGAACGTAGATATACATTAAGATCATATTCATCATAGTATATGATATTCACACCTATGACTCTGAGTGAATGTCACTACAGAAGTCAGTGTAAAGAGAGGAAGGTTCTAATTTCTGTTGTCAGTTTGATTGGATTAAGAGACTCCTGGTGGTGGGGCATTGTATTCAACAGTAAATCAGTCCACTGATGTTCATGGCTGAACACCCCTTAGGAGGGGGGTGCAGTGTGAGGAGCTGGGCCAAGGGAGTGCCTTTGGTGGAGGAGCCTCTCACTGGAGCTCCTCCTGTACTCTGTCCTGTACTCTGCTTTCTGGCTGCTGTGAAGTGAGCCTCTTCACTTTACCGTGCCCTTCTGCCCTTGTTGTTCCTGCCTTGCATCTAGGAGCCAAATTAAACCTGTTCTCCTTCAAATTGTGAGCCTAGAGTATTTTTGTTCTAGCTATGGGAAAACTGAGCAATACACAGTCCAAAAAGCAGTAAGTTACATCCATGTTTTAAGAGTTTACATCTGCAGGGGAATTGAAATATGGCAGACAGAGATAGGAGGAAAATCAGGAGAAGCCAAATGGAAAGGTGTTTTGAGGACAAGGAAGTGATCAGTAGCTAAAGGCTGAAAATGGTTCTTAGGCTCAGTGTTGTGGAGGCTACTGGTGGTGATCTTTGAAAGCAGGTTCATTGTTGTGGGGGTGAGTATTGACTAGAGTTAGGGCAAGAGAGAAGGGAAGCAGTGCAGACAGTGAGTAGAAGCACAAGTATACCGGTGTTGCTGTTAAAGGTTGTTAGGTGATAACGTAGCAGTGTCTGTGGGAAATGTGAGTTAGCATCTTTTGTTAAGGGTGGGAGATACTACAGCTTGCTTTATGATGATGGGAATTAGAGAAAGAGTGGGGGGAGAGAATGGGACCACCTGAAAATATTATACACATGCCTTTTATTAGTTTTTGAACTTCTTTCATCTTAAAATGTGGTCTTGAGTGATCTCTATTCCTTTCTATAGATTATTGCATTGATCCAGATTAACTGAGAAGATAGAAATGAGGAGTCTCAGTCTTTCCTACTTTCTGAAGTAAATGCACAAATAGGTACAAGCTGAGATAGGTCATTTTATCTGTAGTTTCAAGTAATTCTTAACTTTTCTTTTAAATTCTACTGGTATTCTGAGAAAGCTAACTTTTTGGAGATTTTCTTTGGTGTTGTGTAGGTGCCTCATGGAGGTCAGTGTCTGCCTGTTTAGTGATTAACCAGTGCTGCTGAGCTCTGTCCTTGGTGCACAGAAAGTCCTCGATAAATACTTGGTACACGGATAATTAAATTAATTTTTTATCTGTAAGGATGGAACTACAGACCTTTTCAGATAATAGAGTGAAAATAAAATAGTAACCTTTTTTTTTTTTCTAGGTTTCACATAATTCTCAGGCCTGTTTTTCTTTTTAAATCCTTAAAAGAGTTTAGTATTAGCAGACAGTACTAAAGATCAGCTGACTTTAAATGTGTGCATTAATTTACAGGCTCTCTTACTCAAGTGAACTGGTCTTTTTTAAAGTTCCCCTACAGTTGAGCATTTATTTATTTATTTTTTCGGTTGAGTATGTATAACTAGAAAATTTGAAATCTGTGCTGATGAGTGCTGACATGACACCACAGTGGAGCATTACATACTGTGAAGGTTCATTTCATGCACAAAATAATTAAAAACATAGTATAGAAATACCTTCAAGCTGTGTGGATATTTTGTATATGAAGCATACATGAGTTTTGTGTTTACACTTGGATACTGTCTCCTAGAGATGCATTGTGTATCATATATCCCAGTATTCCAAATACCCAATCCCAAATCTAAAATACTTCTGGTGCCAAGCATTTTTCTTTAAAAATTATTTTATTTATTTGTTTCAGGTTCTTTATATCCAGTTCAGACTTATAGTGATCCTTCTGTCTCAGCCTCCCCAGTGCTGAGATTACAAGTGTGTGCAACCATACCCAGTTTCTGGACTTGCATAGTGCACCTGGGAACCTGGGCCAGCACAGGATGCAGGACCGGGGTTCAAACTTGGGACCATATCCTTGCCAGCCAGGCACTAGACCACTGAGCTATCTCCCTAGCCCCTGTCATTGGAATTTTGATAAGGATTGTATTGAATCTGTAGATTACTTTGGATAGTATAGACATTTTAACAATAGGATTCTTCCAATCTATGAACACAGCATTTTCCATTTACTTACATCTTTATTTCATCAGCATTTTACAATTTTCACTGTACTTTTTCTTTGGTAAATTTATTCCTAAGTATATATTTGTTTTCTTGATTTGTTTTTGGAATAGTTATTCAAATTCAATTGATTTTTGTCATTTGATTTTGAATCTTGTAACTTTATTGAATTCATGAATTGGTGGTGTTTCCTAGAATTGTTAAGATTCTTCATATATAAGATCGTTATCATTTGTAAACAGAAACATTTTTGCTTTTTCCTTCCCAGTTCCATCCCTTCAGTTTCTCTCTTGCCTTGTGTTTCTTGGCTGTGACCTCCAGTGCTCCAGTGAATACAGTTTGTGGGATTATCTTTGTCTTGTTTCTGATGTTAGAAGAAAAGCCTTCATGTTTCATTATTCACTATGATGTCAGCTGTGGTCTTTGGTATATGTAGCCTTCAGTATTTTGAAGACAATTTATTTTATATCCAGTTTGTTGAGAGTTTTTATCATGAAAGATGTTTAATTTGCTTTTTCTATATGTATTGACATATTGTATGATTTTAATCCTTCTGGTACTGTAGAATGTCGTACTTAGTGATTTGTGCATTTTAACATGCCATGGATACACTCTACCACATTAGAATTTGGTTTTGCTAGTATTTTACTGTGAAGTTTTGCATGTACAGGTATGTTCATCAGGGATACTGACCTCTGATTATTGTTCCTTGTAGTGTCTTTGGCTTTGTAATGCTGGCCTCAGAGAACTGAGTCTGGCAGTATTTTCTCTTCCTCAGTGTTTGGAAAAATTTGGGAAGTATGAACACTAATTCTCCCCTAAATAGTCTGTAGTACTCACCCATGAAACCATTAGGTCTTGGGTGTCACTTCTTTGGGAGATTTTGATTATTGGTTGAATTTTCTTATTTATTGTTCCATTTAGGTTTTCATCATGATTTATTACTGCTAGGATATATATTCACACAAATCTGTTCATTTCTTCTCAGATTCAATTTATTGACATATCCTTATCAATAATATTTTTTTGCATGTCAGTTATGGCAGTTGTAATGCTTTTTCTTTCATAATTTTATTTGACACATAATGGGGGTAGGCCATTGTCTTTATTAAATGGTCTTGGGAAAGCTCAATATTTACATGCCAGAAACTGAAGTCATACACAGTTTACAAAATTCAACACAAAATGCATGAAAGACTTTTAATAGCAGGAAGTATGAAGTTATAGGCAGAAATGTAACAAAATTCCCTTGCATCCATCTGGGAAGTGGTTTCTTGGCTATGACTCCCCACAGCAGAAGCAGCTAAAGCAAGACTAGATAAATGGAATTTCATCAACTGAAAAGCTTCTGCTCAGCAAGGGAACTTATTAATGGTGAAGAGATACCTAGTTGATTGGTAGAAATGTTTGTGAACTCTGCATCTGGAAAGGAAGTTATTATCTAAAATACTTAAGAAACTTAACTCAGTACAAGAAAATAAGTAACTTGATTAAAAAATAAGGGCAAAGGCTCTGAATAGCCATTTTTCTAAAGGAGACATAAATGGTTAACATATGAGAATATTCTTTCCATCGCATCATCAGAGAAGTGTAAGTTAAAATGACAAAACGATGGCTGTTAAGACATCCTTTTAAGAACCACTATTGAAAAGGCAAAAGGTAAGTGTTGGAAAGGAGTTGGAAAGGAAGCCTTTATACACTATTTGTAGGTATAAATTAATACCACTATTATAGAAAATAGCTTGCAAGTCCCTTAGGCGATTAAAAATATGATTCAATAGCTCCACTTTTGGGTAGATACCTAAAGGAAATAAAGTCATTTTATGGTATTGAAGAAACAATCTCTATGTCCATCAACAGATAAAACAAAATGTGGAAATCTTATATGTGCACATGTACACATGCAAATACACACAATGGAATACTATTCAGTCTTAAAAAAAGAAATAAATTATGTCATTTGTGACAATACAGATGAATTTGGAATACACTGGGATAAATGAAAGAAGTCAGGTATAGGAAGTCAAATACTGGATTATAACACATATTTAGAGTCTATAAATCATGGAAGTTATAAAGGTAGACAGTAGAATGTTGATTATTCTAGAGTGGTGGGAGAGGATGAAGATATGTTGGTCAAATGTTACAAACTTTAAGTAAGTCAGGATGAATACATTATGGGAAGCTACTGTACATTGTGGTAGAGTTATAGTTAAATATTAACATATAGCCAACCTTCTGTATACATTATATAGTCCTGAATTCAACCAACTTTGGGGTCTGGGGAGATAGCTCAGTACAATAAGCACTTGCTTGACAAGCACAGGATCCTGAATTCAATCCCTGGTACCACCAAAAAAAAAAAAAAAAAAAAAAAAAAAAAAAAAAAAAAAAAAAAAAAAAAAAAAAAGCAACCAACTTTGGCTAAAAAATATTTGAAAGCAAATTATCTGTAGCAAATACGTGGAGAGCTTTCAAAGGATCCCTGAGCCCGCCAACTAGACAAGATGAGCAAAGCTCACCCTCCTGAGCTGAAAAAGTTTATGGACAAGAAGTTATCATTGAAATTGAATGGTGGCAGACATGTCCAAGGAATACTGCAAGGATTTAATCTCTATGAATCTTGTGATAGATGAATGTGTGCAGATGGCGACTAATGGGCAATAGAACAACATTGGAATGGTGGTGATACGAGGAAATAGTATCATCCTGTTGGAAGCCTAGGAACAAGTTTAAATAATGACTGCTCAGCAGAAAAACTCATGTCACTCCTCCAAGTACTACTTTCACTGACTGAAGATGGGGACATACACATTTTCATATATTAAATTTTTGTTAAATAAACTTTTTTTTTGGTGGAGCTGGGGATTGAACTCAGGCCCTTGCGCTTGCCAGGGAAGCGCTTATTTCACTGAGCCATCTCTCCAGCCCTGTATTAGGTATTTTAAATAACCTAGAGATGATACTAATTTGTGAGAGAATATGCATAGGTTATATGAAATACTACGTTTTTATAATAGGGACTGGTGCCTGTTAGGATTTTGGCATTGCGAAGTCCTTGGGATCAGCCTGCTGTTGATGCTCAGAGCATACTGTGTTTGAATGCTGCTTTGAAAGAGATTTTGAAAGTTCTCACCACAAAAATATAACCACTGGTGGAAAAATATAACACCTCTGGTGGAGGTGTTAGTTAGCTTTATCATATGATTTGCAAGTAGGCATACACCAAATGGTATTTTGTCCACTGCGTATGTGTCCAATTTACATTTGTCATTCACACCTTAATGAGGTTGGCTAAGAATAACCACCACAGCCTTACTTGGTGCTTCTGCACTAGTGCCACAAATGATCATGGTTAGAAAGCATTTTCCACTGCACATGTAGATTTTTGATAACTAAACTCTTTGCCTCTTAATTTTCAGCCAAAATACCAAGATTAGCCAGTTGAGAAATTATATTTTTCTTTAAGGAAATTTGTCTTACAGCATGTTCTGCTACTTCACTATATTTTATAGAGGCAGACAGTATAAATAGTTGTTAAAGGCATAGACTCCTAATCAAGACCACTGAGGTCCAGATGTTGGCTCCCATTTACTCATCTGTATGATGAATCTGATAATAGTGCTTACCACATAAGGCAGTAGAATTAAGTGTAGAATTTTTTTTTTCCTTTCATTTTATTGAAGTACAAATGTCACTCAGACAGTTTCAAGACACCTTAACAATACAGATTTGATAAATTAATACATTGCAAACTGTTTTCATAACATTTTGGTATTGTACAAGGTGCATACATGATATTATATTTACAGATATTATTTTAGCAGATATCTCATATCAGTGAATTAAGAGTGTAGCTGCTTACTTATTTTTTATACTTGAATTATATAAAAAAATTCAATAATTATTTTCCTAGTGGATGACCGTAGTACTAGAAGCCGACATAATATCCTGTACAACCACCATTAGTGCAGATCTTGCCTCTCATAGAATTATGTAGAAGCACAGCGTTATCTATCCCAACTGTACTGTCTATACACACACATCATGATTTTTTCTTTCTATACCCCTTCCTTTGTCTACACCTGTCAAAAGTGAGCACTCCATTGACATTCAACTAACTTAGTAGAATTGATTTTAAGAATTACATATTTGTAAAGCTCAAGAGCCATGCCTGTAGTATAATTACTATGGTAGCATACTTACTACTATACGTTAGTAGTTGGTACTGTGTTTCCCATACTCCCTTCAAAATGGGTGATAAGAGATCTTTTTAAATGTATATATTTTTGTAATGTAAGAATTAAAATCACAAGTTGAAAGTGCTTGAAACATTCTTAAAATACATAATAATGAAAATGCTGGCTGTAATTAATGTTTAGAAGACAAATCTTTTAACTTACAATTCAGAAATACTTTTTTTGGAAATAGTTTAAATTCAGTTGATGGAAGTGATACAGTTTTGATATCTAATCTCAGTGGTGAAAGCTGTTGTATTGTTTTCATGAATTTTTATCTCAAGTTTGTTTTGCTATGTGGACATGTGTCTAATAAAAAAAAAGATGCTCCATAAACTATTGCTTGAGTTTGAATGTGCTTCTGTTTTTGGTTGAGGTATAAATGTTATTTCTGGCAGTGTTCTTCATACTTAGTTCTTCTTACAACAAATGGAAATTCCTTAATTGCACCTAAGGGAATAGTTAATCCACGATGGACATGTGGTAGACAAAAACTGAGTCTGGTAAATGAAATAAAATTATAAATGGCGAATATGTGAATGCCTCTGAAGTCTGGTAAGTATGAAAGGTACGATATTTGAGATTACCAAATTTTGTGTGGCATAATTCTTTTTTTGACAAGTCTGTGTCCTGCATGCATACATAAATTTAAGGGATGTGCTGTCCAGTCATGTATAAAGCATGTATCTTTTTAAAAAATTGTTGAGCTCTGAGGTATGACTTGGAGGCCAACAATAGAGGCTGATGATCTCACGTTGTGGGAAAGTGACTGCTCTTTTGATTGGGAGAAGTTAATTAACATTAACTCAGAACAGCTCTTGGGCTTTATGGATTTGAGTATTCTGTGGTTGCATTGCTCCAGCGAAAGGTTAAGTATTAATGGAAAATGGTCACAGCTCTTTTACTTAAAGAAAACATGTTACTTGTAAGTTTTCTTTTGATTTCACTTTTACAGCTACATTGAATGTCTTCTTTCATTTAGCCATCCATAAAGCAAATATTGTTGCACATGCAATGGATAATAAGTCTTTTTAGGACTACTTGTGTGGCATGTCACAGATCATTAACTGCAAGTAACCACCTGATTTGAGGGAAGCCTGGAAGCATCATTATAGTGAAATAAGCTTTTATTTAGGTATCATTGCAGTGCATTGATTTATAGAAATGTCACAGATTGCTACTGTGAAAATATATTTTCATTATCATTCAGGGAATTGTAGAGATTAACTGCTGTGACTATAAAAGAGGTGTATTGCTAACAATAGAGAAAACAATAATAAATATTGTGCTTTGTGTCTTATCTAATCTTTTAAAGAACTGTTAAGTAATTAGACTATATGGGCTAATTCTTTAGAAAGCTTTCAACTTTGTCTGATTCTGTACACATATTAAAGGTATGTTCTGAGTTCTCCATAATTTGAAATACATTTAAATTAAACAGCAAGTAAAGAATAGCAAACATTACATAACTGTTTAACAGTGTTTACTATTTTCTCTGTGTCAGTATCCAGCTAGTTTTTAAAGACAACATATGCATGCATCTTACCTTCAGCAAACATAAAATCTTTGTTTTTGTCCATTGTGCTCATCTTCCTTACTAAAACTACAAAAGAAATACATTTTATTTATTTGTGTTATGGGCAGGAAAAATTGTCAACTAAGGCTTGAGGAAAAATAGAACTTAAAAACTTTACAGAATTAATAGAATTTCAGTAATAGGTGGAAGCATTGAATTTCAGACATTAATCATTTTAAAATAAAACCTAATGAGTGAATGAGACAAAAAAAAGAAAAAGAAAACAACTTAAACATCTCTTAAATATTTGGTCCATTATATAGGGTCTGTGCCAGGTATTTACCATTTTTTAATAGCTTTAAGCTGTTGTGTTATAATGTTGATTTCATTTGGACTTTATTATTTATATTGTGTGACAGTAAAAAGTATATGTAATGGCACTTCGCCCATTGGTGCAATTTTTCCCCAGTGGTGTGTTGGTAGCTAGCTTGCATATTGTTTTCTTAGTGGTCATTTGTTGTACAAGGTGCAGACATAATATTCTATTTACTTGCCAGGCATGGTGGCGCATACCTGTAATCCCAGCACTCGGGAGGCTGAGGCAGGAGGATTGTTGTGAGTTCGAGACCAGCCTGAGCTACAAAGTGAGCTTAAAGCCAGCATGAGCTGCATAGTGAGACCGTCTCAAAAAGACAAAAAAAAAACAAAAAAAAAACAAAAAACAAACTATTTACCAACCCTATTAGAGCAGATGCTTCTATTCATTGAATTAAGAGAATGTAGCTGTAAACCAATCTTTTTTTTTAAACAGCTGAATTATAGTACAGTTTCAATAATTAATACTTTTTACATTGTTCTCTTCCTAGTGGTTATCCGTAGTTCAAGAAGCAGACAGGATATCCTGTCTAAACACTATCAGTGCAAATCCTTCCTCCCATAGAATTATGCGAATTTGGGGCAATCATCCATAGAGTTAAGGCAAAGCGAGGACTAGGGTAAGCAGTGTGAAAACAAAAATCAAGAGGAGTATAGAACAGTCCTGTAAATGGTGTCCTCAAGCTTCAGTCGTGTATGGACTGATACCTGAATGTCAGATTGTTTCCCCATATTTGGGAAGTTTTCTGCTATTACTTTTGCCCATATATATATATATATTTTTTTATGTCATTTGTATTTACTCCTTTCTCATTGATGCCTATTAGTCTTTCATTGTTCATCTTTGCATCATCTTGCAGATGTTGAATTATTTTTTTCCTGCATCCCAGATGTTTTTAAGAGAGCTTTTCTTACCTTTTCACTAGCTGCAATGGTATCTTCAAGGTCTGAAAGTCTATTTTCACTTTCATTCAAATGGTTTTGCCAGCTTGTGATTGATGTTTTAATTTCCTGTATATCACTTTGATTCTGCTTCATGCATTCTATTTCCTATATTTCTCATTCAAAGATTCCTTCATTTTTATGTTCTTTATTTTTATCAATGTTTTCTTTACAAGTAGTTAGTATTTCTTTCATTATAGAGTTATCATTTCTTTTTAACTTCAGAAATTATTTCTGATCTGACTTCCTCTATACCTTTCTGCTGTTGTTATTTCAGAGATTTCAGGTGTGTGCTTTCCAGTTTCTTCTATGCTTTTGTATCCTGTATTTGTTCTGTTGGGCTCGGAGCCTGAGATTGCATTTTGTTCCTTCTCATTGTCATTTTGTATAGCACTGTCTTCTGACCTTTGGTGTAGAGCTTTGGTACAGTTATTACCTAGCACCAGGTCCAGATCTACCAAGTTCAGACTTATCCAGGTGGGTGTGGCTTGGGTCTGGCTGATGTACTCTACTTCTTCTGCTGCAGCCCTTGGTGGTGAACCCTCTGTGCCACTCTGGCAAGATGTTCTACTCTTGGATCAGCTGGGTGTGTCTTGCCTCTAGCCTCGCTGCAGGGAGTTCTGCCATAGAGTTCCACACCAGATCTGTCTAATAGAGGAAGTTCCACACACATGCCTGGCCTGTGCATTGGCTGGAGTGAGGGTCTGGAGGGCCCCAGGTGGTCCCAGTCACATGCCAGGCCTGGGCACTGGCTGGAATGAGGGTCTGGAGGGCCCCAGGTGATCCCACTCATATGCTGAGCTTGGGCCCTGGGTGGAATGAGAGTCTGGAGAGCCCAAGAATTTAGCCATGTGTGGATGGTCAGCATTTGCAGTGACCAGAGCAAGGCTTTGAGTGCATCATTGTTTTAGATGAGCTGTCTGGTCCACATAAATTTTTCAGCAGATCTAATGCTGTATTCTGAAACTTGTAAAGGTAGTTAATATGTACCCAGGTTTTGTGTATGTGCAAGAATGTCTACAAGAATGCTGATCATTTAATTAGTTATAAGCTGTTTCTGTAGGGTTATTGTTTATTTCTATGTAATCTGTCTCTATATCATTAAACAGGGAGAGTCTACTGCACTGTATGAGGTTAGGGTGAGTGGCACAGATGCAGAAGCCTGAGCAGGTGTCAGTACTGTGGCTTGAGTTTGCAGAACAAATGGTGAGGGCAGGGGTAGCACTGATATTCTTGGAGCACTGGGTAAAGTTTTTCTGGCTGGGGTTGATGTTTTTTCAATTGGATCCTCAGGGTTCTTAGGCATGCAGATTTGATGTCATTTGTGGTAGGTATTCACACAGCACTGGGAAGCAGTAGTGGAGAGTTCTGGCCTAAATAACTTTGTCCAAGGTGATCATAGCATAGTCTGTCCCAACAGAGCTATTTCTATTCATATGCAGGGTGTACTTAGCATCTGTCAGGGGATTTATTACACATTTATTCAGAAGGTCCAGTATAGCATGTAGCACTTGGAAAGGTAGACCTCAGCCTGAGGTAAGCTTTCTTTCAAAAGAGTAGGACTAGAAATCCCATTTAAGCCAGCTATCCCCCTACTGGGAATTTTCCCAAAGGATCTGGAAACATTGTATCATAGAGATATATGTGTACCTATGTTTATAGCAGTGCAATGTGTGATAGCAAAATCTTGGAAACAACCAAGATGTCCATCACATGAGGAATGGTTGAAAAAAATGTGGTATTTCTATATAATGGAGTATTACTCAGCTATTAAGAATGATAAGTTCGAAGCATTTATACTGAAGTGGATGCCACTTGAACATATAAGTGAAATAAACCAGACACACATGTGTAAATATCGTATAGTCTCCCTAGTATAACAAGCGAAAAGCAGAAATACAAAAGGAAACGTACAACAAGTAAAATCAATTGAGTCAGATAAGGCAAAGTGAATGGCATACGCTGCAGGATACTAATCAGCTTTTCTTCTGGATGGTTAACAACCTAAGATCACAAGTCGGAGTTGGAGAAATAGAAGAGCCACAAGGCCCGCCAACATTTTGGCCCTAGCCTTTCAAGGTCAGTGAAGACTCAGGACATAGGAGAACCTGTACTGCAACATCATGAAACTCAGTTGAGGTCCAAATTTTCTGAACAAGGAGATTATGGAGCCACAGAGGAAAGAGATTGAAGTTCTATAGTGTGCCTGGGGAGAGTCACATGAAGAGAAAACTTTCTCTCAGGCTCTCACAGAGAGCAAACTGGTCAAGCATTGGCCATGACTCATTCACATGGATGCCACAGACAAAGAAACTACAGAATAATGTACAGGACTACAAGATAAACCCTGAGAGGACTTCCATGTGTTTTGCTTTTCTGGCCTTTTTTGTAGGACATACTTGACATCTCACTGGCCTTGCTGTTTTTTCAGTAGCTTCCTACTGTATTGTATAATGTATACTTAGCAGGGAAATAAGATATCAATAAAATAAAATATCAAATAGATAAAGAGTGTTTAGAATAGGGTCAACATTTTCATGTGAACTACAATGTAATAGACAAAAGTCTTATCACAGAAATAATCTTTGCTTCAACTGTTACACCCAAGGCAGTCTTTGCCTTTATAAATGACAACCTCAAGTCCTACCAAGAAATATTGCTTACATTGATAGTGTGTATGTTTTGTTTTCCTGTAATTTCTCATAAGGTACAGTTGATATCTTTATTATTTTTCTGTTGTCAATAATAGGTCTTTATGATGTGATAGCCTGTTTACCTGTCAGCTGACCAATGTGCTCTACAGTTTTTTTTTTTTGTGTTGTTCCCTGGACAGAAACATTTTGTTTTTCCTCTGCTATAAATGATCTCTTACGCTTTCCAGTCCCATTTCTGTAAGGAAATTTCTTCATGATATTTTGTACTTATTTTCCTTGAAAATTGTCAAGCTACAACATCTACTGTACTTTTTGGGTTATTGTAGGAAATCTTCATCTTAGGCTTCTGTTTTTTGAGGTGTCCTCATCAATATTTCTATCATGCTGGAATGTTGACATCAGCTGTATCTGTTGTTTTTTTTTGCCATATACATTATGGCTGATGTTACATCTTTCTGAAATCCAGAGATTGTACCATCCAATTCTATGTTTTAAAATTATATTTCCTTGGAATTTCTGCTCTGTTCCTATGTGTAGTTCCTGTGCTGGTCATCTTGTTCTGTGTTAGCACATGTAATATCAGTTGGACACTGCAAAGCAATTGTTGACTATCACATTCTGATTAGTTTGGGAAATGGGAGTGACAAGTGTTCACAACATTGTTTGGTTTATTATTATTCAAATAAGGCTGAGTTATAGTTTAAAGCATAAGTCTTTGGTATTCAAGGGCATAAATTTATATGCTATATTTTGACCCATTGCTTTTCCAGAAGTCCCTTACAATGCTGTGACTACAATGAGGAATCCCTGCTAAGTAGAGCTGATCTATGAGTGCTTTCAGTTTAGGTGGTGGAGAGTCATAAATACATTTATGAATATGGCTATTGGTACATACAGATCATCCTTTGTGTATTTTAAGCATCTTGTCGCATTTCTTCTGGTATAATTCCCAACACTGAATGTCATTGCTGGCATTCTGTCCAATGCTTTTCTACATTGCCAAGACCCTCAATATATTTTTGGACTTAGTTCTAACATTGGATCATTCTATTGGTTGCATGGCCACTTTGCAACATTTGAGTAGTCAAATCTGTACTCATATTGCTGTTTTCTTCATCATCTGGATCAAGAAGGTCTGCGTTCTCTTGTGTGTAGCATTCAGTTCTCCATTTCACTGTCACAGGAACTTGGGTTCACATGGCCAGTGTCAAAATCAGCAGCAGCAGCATCACATTCTCATCCACCCACATCACTCTTCTATTATGAAAGCGTGTCTTTTGCCATATGGATCATCATCATCTGTGCATAAGTAATCTGATGATTCACTTTTGGCCCTTAAACTTGCAAATGTGGTTTTTTGTATACAATTGTACTGAATTGGGCTGTCTGTACCAGAAAAATCTAAAGAAAACTCTCTCCCTTTCTCTCTTTTTCCTTTTCTCTCTCCCCCTTGCCTCCTCTAAATCCTAGAGTGGTGTGGGTCTATTGGACTCTCTGATGCTTGAGTAAGTGTACCAAAACAAGATAAAAAATCCCATTTCCCCATATTTGCACATGTTCCTGCACCTTGCCATTTGTCATACCGTTTGTGTAAATTCATAAATTGTTAAAACACAAATTCATGGTAGGAAGGTAAAGGATGGGTCTGTTATGCTCTTAATGATATTATTAAATGTGGAGCAAAGTAAAAGATAAATACCACAAAAATGTTTCAAAACAATATGTAAAGTTATGAACATAGTTGCAGCATCATTTGGGGTCTTAAAAAAGCATGGAGTGTTTTTCCATGAAGTCTCTTCAGCGATTCTTCTCTAAGGATTTATTTTCATTGGTTTAACAAATTCTATCAGATAGATAAAATCAGGTAGGAACCATAAGCTCAGAAATCAGTGAATTCTGCTCTGCTTTACTTTCTCCAGTAAGGCTGTTTCATTGAATCTTTACAAAAATTGCACAGAAGTTTGCCAAATAGTGACTCATGTTGAAACTAAGCAGTTAGGCACATTTTTGTCATCTACATTTTAAAACATTTTCTTAAGTTTAAGTCTCCTGAGTCAACTTCATAGTAATATAACAGGTATAACACAAGTTGATGCTATCAATGTGTCATTTTAAATCTCATCTTGCTTTTAACCTAAATTTTAACATATTTTTTATATTTTAGTACTATCACACAAGCAAGTGATGAACAGAAATGGAATCCAGGAGTAGAGTACCTCATAGTGTTAACCCTGTGAAGATAATCACTGGTTGTTGGTTAGAATTACCCTCCCCATCTCCAAAAGGAGGGGGCAGGGAAATAGCTCAGTAGAATAAGCACTTGCTTGGCAAGCACGAGGGCCTGAGTTCAGTCCCCAGTTCTGCCAAAAGAAAAAGAGAATTAATATTTCTCCAAAGTGTGATCTCTGTATTGTCAGGTCACAGGACTCTATAGAAATGTTAAATTAAGACAAAATAAAATTACCAAGACTTGTGGAAGCTAAGAACTTTGCTAGAGGTCAAAAGTATATATTAAATACTCCTATAATGCCAGAGTTGTCAAGATCTTAAAAAAATCATTTGGACCAAATTGGCCTTCTCGAAGTGCCTCTTAGTTGCATGTGCACCAATCTCTCATGCAGATGTGCACCCAGATGCATACTTTTATCTGCACACAACTTGGAAGCAGGACTTGAGTCCTTTCATGGTGCTGGAGATGAATTTGCTAATGTTGGAATTTCTGTAACAGATCTGTATTGAATTACACTGGCATAGTAAAACTCCCAACTGTGTAAGATACTGTGCTATAAAAGATAAATTTGAGTTTTTTTGGAGTAGGAAAATGGTTATGCTTTGAGACAATAATATTAACTAAAATAAAGCTTAAATACTATATGGCTTATCATAAATGAGAAATTCAAAGTATAAATAATTTAAAGAGCAAAGTGGAAGACAGATAATAGGAAATAGGGAGATGGATCTTTTGTAGATGGAAAGACATGGAGGGAAGGGATAAAAATATTAAGATGTATTGTGGGTGTGCCAGGTCCCCACTGTGGAAATGACCATCATGTATATTCTGTTAAAAACTTCCTACCTGAACCCACACTGTGCCCACTGCAGAATGTTAGTTCTGTGTGGACCCTCAAGCTTCCTCTCCCAGTGAGGTGCCTTTGTGTGTGCACACCACACACTGGCTGTTCTTGGTAGAAGTGAAATGTTATTTAGACTGAATTCAGACATTTTCCTATCATGTCTGTTTTTCCTTCCTTTCTCTCATCATGCTTTCCTTTCTCTCATCATGCTTTCTGAGGTCAACTGGAGGCACAGATCTTTTTTTTATTTTCCCTGTAGTAGCACCATATTTGCCAAAGTAGTAAAATGTATCTCCGGATTTCTTTCTCACGGAGATTTGGAGAGAAAGTGCTGTATTAGACATAATTTTAAAGTCTTAGTTGGTAATATGGTGAAGACCTATGATTATCTGTTCAAGATGCTACTCATCGGAGTCTTGGGGGTGGGGGAGACCTGTGTCCTGTTCCCCTTTTCCGAGGATGCCTTCAACTTCACTTTCATCACCATAGAAATTGACTTCAAAATTAGAACCATAGACCTCAATGGCAGGAGAATCAATTTCCAGATTTGGGACATGGCTGGGCAGGAGTGGTTTCTGATGATCATGATGGCCTACTACAGGCTGCCATGGGCATCCGTTGTTCTACGACATCTAAAACTGGATCCAGAACATCGAGGAGCATGCCACAGCCAACATGGAGAAGATGATTCTGGGAAACAAGTGTGACATAAAGGATAAGAGACAAGTGTCCAAGGAGCAGGGTGAGAAGTTGGCCCTTGACTATGGCATCAAGTTCATGGAGACCAGCACCAAGACCAACATTAATATGGAAAGTGCATTTTTTACCCTTATCAGAGACATCAAAGCCAAAATGGACAAAAAGTTGTAAGGCAACAACCTGCAGGGCAGCAGTGAGGGGATGAAGATCATGCCAGACCAGCAGAAGTGGAGCAGCTTCTTCTGCTGTGTCCTTCTGTGAGTGCTGTGCTCTATGGAGCCTGGCTCGCCCAGCTGACTGTGTCTGTCCCAGGCCTGTGCCCAGCGGGACTCTCGAGTGCCATGTGGCTGTGGCTTCCTGCCACCAGACCTCCACTGGGAAATCATTTATTTTAGTAACTGTCTAATCTTTTTCAACTGGGTGATGGAGAATTTTCTTGTAACATTGCTGTGCGGGCCCGTGGAATGGCATCACGTGGGCAGAGAGCACCAGGGTTGAGGGTGACAGCAGCAGCAGCCCCTGTTGGCCTGTGTCCCTCCTTCCCTGCACATGAGTGTCCATGGAAGCCTGTCCTTGGAGGCCACCAGTCTCCGGCCCCTGGGTACATCGCCTGGCAAATTTGGTGTTTGCTGTCACCAACTCTCAGTTTTGGACAAATGACAAAAAACATTCCTCTCCCCTCTCCTTAACTGTTAAACCAAAGGTAAGCACAGTAAAGACATCTGTGTACCACAGTTTTGACAGGGCTAGGTCTCTCAGTGGCCCGTTATGGGTTTCCAGGGGATGCCAGCCCACTATGCACATGCTGCTTTGGATAGGGCCCTGTACCCTGCACCTCCAGATGGGACTTTTTTTCTAGCTGAGATTTTATTTTTCCAGAGTGTTAGTGCCAGCAAGCAATGCCATTCTCATCAACCTGGTGGCAGAGCTGGGTGATGGTGCACACCCATCCCTGCCTGACACAGGCACCCATGGTCTGTAATGCTGTCCCTGTCTCCTAGGCTGAGGGCTGACAGCCTCGCGTGCCTGTGATCCAGCCCGGGACCTACGCCAGGCCATTGCCCGGGGTTCACTCTGTCACTTTTACCCCACTGCAGCAACTATTAGCCTTAGTCCTCATGTCCTAGTGCCCCACACCCGACTGAAACTGACCCTGGCCATAGTGTGCCCTGTGTCTAATCCACCCCATCTGCGTGCAGACCTGCATCTACAGAGAGCAAAAGATCAAAGCTCGTTTCCAAGTTCAAAAAAAAAGTCTTAATCATCACTGCTAAGCATGAAGCGCTGCAGCAGCTGTCCTGCGTTGGCTCCTGCCATTTCCCTGTCAGCTGGGATCTAGCACCTGCCCTGTGGTGCTAGCAGGCTTCTTACTGCTGGGTACGAGCTTTTCCTGAAGATCACACTCGGCGTCAGGCTTGGTGTTAGAGACAGGATGAGTCCAGTTGGGGACTCCTAGTTCCTGTTATCCCTACATGTTCTAGTTTGTTCTTTTGCTGTTGGATGTTCCAGGTTATCCTCACCAGCTCTGTGTTGTTTTTATCTTCTCTCTTGTCCGGTTCCCTCTCTGAGTGCCATTCTGACTGATGTACAATGACCTCAGAGTCAGTAGCACATGTGGAGATGCTTCCACTGGCTTTACAGGTGTGGAAGGTCTGACTCCTGTAAGACCTTTTTTTTTTTTTATTTTTAATTTATTCACTGTGATTCTTGTTTATTGAACCTTATTTTCAGGATTCATATTAGAAGGTTTTCATATTAAGTTCCATATTTAAGACTTTTTTTTTCTTTATGTTTCAGAAAAACTTTATGTAATTTTCTTTACTCTTTACACTTTTTCCTTGTTTTTGCTGCTCTATATCCTCATTAATATTTTATTTGACTTTAATAGTTGGGATTAAAGTTTTTATTGTATTAATTTTAAATATATTTAAAGAGACTTAATCTTAACAGTAATCTTTCACCATAGAGACATTTTATAGGCCAGAGCTCTATGCTCACCCCAGCCCCAAGCTTCCAGTACTCCTAGCTTTGGGAAACTGGATCACGAGGTGAGATACTCACCAGTGGGTTAGTTGGGCTGAGCTTACAACTAAATGAGATGCTGGGTGCTGAAGCCTAGGTGGAGGTGGGTCGCTGGGGGCGTGGCCTGGAGGCTCTGACTCCCTCCTTCCTCTCCTTGTCTCTCTGCTTGCTGTGCTCCTGCTAAGAGTAACCCCCTTCTAGCCAGGCCCCTCTGCCCTGCTCCTTGCCACCCTCACTCTCCTTCTTCATGGAGCCAGCCAGTTTGTGTCTGAATCCTCCACAAACTGAGCTAAAGCAAACCCCTTTAATCTGTGGATATCAGGAGCTCTGTCTCAGCTACAGAATGTGACTAGGACAAGCAGCTGTTTTGGTGATATATGATTATTCACTAGAATCAATGTTTTTTTAAAATATAATTCTCTACTGTAAAAGACAGTATATTTTTACTTTACACTTTGTTTTTGTGGAGATAAGCAGAGTTGTTTATAGCTGTTATGTCACTTTTGTTTCCCAGTTAGAATTTATTTTCTTTCAGCTAACATACAAAGCACAATGAAATAAGTAGCTATTAAATGAATTACAAATTGGGAAGTCTAAAATGCTATTACATTGCACCTAAACTCCTAGTAACTCTTGGTGAAGTAGCTTTATAACAAACTGGAGTACAGGTATTATCAGTATGCTTTTTTCTTTTTGCAATACTTAATATAGTTATATCTCATATTGAAATGCTAGCATAATAGATTCTTTAAAACATGTTTTGTGTAATACATTCTAATGTTTTGGTGTAGTTGATATTATCTTCTAGATTTTAAAGTAGAGAATTAGTGTGTGTAAATGTATTTAAAGTTTAAAATGTATTTATAAAATGCAGATACATAATTAATGAAAAATTGACTCATTCTATCTTACAAAGCTAAGCATTTGTTAATACATGAATGTGTTCTTTCAGTATTTTTTCACTTTTTTTTCAGTCAGTGTTTTTACTTCATCTATTTTTCTTGTTATGAAGTATTTTAAAGAAAGATTTGCTTTGAAGAGCTACCTAAAATGTCCATTGATGAGACGACTTCTAGCTTATTCATTTTCTGTTTGTGATCATTTCTCAACTTAGTGAATGTTACAATGTCTCACAAGGAGAAATGAATCAGGAGTCAAACAAAGAATAATAAATTTCAGTAAACTGAGAAAGTGGGAAAATTGGCTGCCAAGGAGTGGAAAATTCTTGTTAGTGCTATAACCTGAAAAGCTGTAATGCTTATTTGTTCTAAATTCCTATAATATAATCTTCCTCTGTTGTCAAATAATGAATATTCTGAAAAATTGGGAATCAAACTTCAGAAGCTCTCATTTCATTGCTCCTCCATGAGTACTGTATTCATTTTGAGTTTATGAATTTTACATTATCTGTTTAACAATTTTTAATAGCAAAAGAAGTATATTATATGACAGTACATTAGTACAGAGCAGCTGCCTGTCTGCAGAGCTGTTTTTAGTGGTGTCTTTAACACACTATTTGTTCCACATAGGCTGCCACTTTTTTTTGCTTCTTTTAGGTGTAAACTCATATGTTTATTGTATCAGCCTCATAGACCATATTGAGTCCATGAGATATGCTTCTGGGTTTTATTTTAAATAAGAGGTACCATGTGATATATTAGAGTGTATTTTGAAGTTTAAAATGTATTATTCAGTAACACATCCCAGTGAAAGGAGGACTGCTGATTTTGTCAGATATTCTTAGGCTGGGAGTTTGTCTGCTTCTAAGTCAGAACACTTCAGTCTTCTACCATAAGCCATTTACACTTCAAACAGGGCCCTAACTTCTTGCTGGGTCACAGAGACATTCCACACAAAAATGCTAAATCTTGTGAAAATGAATACCTGAATGTGGAATGTAAAAAAAAATCCTCAGCAGTGATTCTGAAATCCTGTTTTAGAATTTTATGTAATTTAGGATTAACCAAAAAGTATAGAGTGGTCAGTTTAGTTGTAAGAAAAACACAACAGAATGGCAGGTATCTGAAAATAAGTAAAAATAGGTGGGTATTGTTAAAACTTATCAGCTGAACTCATCCATTTTAGTTTCTAAAAACAAAATACTTGTTGGTTTAAAACTGAATGCCAAAGTTAGTTGGTATAATTTTGTTTCTTTACTTACTCCAGCCTCTCCCCCACCAGTGCCATTTATATCCATAGAGTTATAATTTGATATGCTAATACATTGGAACTATGAACTAAATTTTTTGCAGTGGAGAATATTTTTGCAGTATGAAATTAAATTCTTTCTGGAGGATCTCTCCCTTTTAAGCACTGAAGTTTACTGATCATTATTGTGTAGTTTGCTAAGAATTGGTAAGTATTAAGTTTTGTATTTCATCTTAGATTCTTTCAAATATAGTTTTTTCTTTCAAAATGCAGTATGTTAGAATTTATGTTGTACCTTTTCCTTAAGCACATCTATTTTTTTCTAGAGGAAGCAATTTTTTTTTAAGTAGTCTTTTTATTTCTTGGTTTACTGCTATGTTATGCTGTTATAGTCTTCTAAATGTTTGTTACATTATAGCCTGATACTCAGATCTAGCATTTTATAATTCAGAAAAGTGATACTGGTTATTGAAGTTAGCATTGGACTCATATCTTGTAAATATCTGCACACAGTTTCCTCTTTCTTTTACATATTTTTGGACTCATTTATTTATTCATGGTGCCTGTTGCTTACCAAATACAGGGGTAGGAGAGACTACAGGCCAGTGTTGTCTTAGAGTGATGGATGTGGTGCAGAGGCTCCGAGGAAAAGGTTGTCCTGGAAGATTTTGCTGCAGAGGTCATACGCAGAATCTTAAGGGATGGGTAGGAATGTTCTTTAAAGAGACAGTGAGAAAGAGCAGTTGTGTGGAAGAGTTCAAGGCCAGCCTAGACTGCCTAGCATGACCCTGTCTCAAGTAAAACAAAACAAGGTACAGAATTTAAAAATAAAATGAAGTCAGGGAAGCTAACAGCTAATATGTTGACATGATTATAAAAATGATAAGCTCCTAGCCAATGAAAAAAGGAAACTATAAATTAGGTTAACCAGGAATGAAAGATGGCAAATTATTATAAATCCTGTAAGCATTAGAGAACAATAATAAATATGAAAAATTTTCTCCAGTAATTAAACAATTTAGAATACATGAGCAACTTCTTTTGAAGACAAAACTATAAAAGTTTATTCAAGAAATGGGTGATAATAGTGAAATATTTTTATGTTTATGAAAAATAAAATTAAAAAATTTAAATATTTCTGTGAAGAAACTTACAAATTTAGGTAGGCATATTCTACCAGAATTTAGCAAAGAAATAGTAGCAGTTTAACTCAAGCTCTTCCAGAGGACCAAAAATTATAGAATATGTACCAACTCTTATGTCTATATGTACATATTTTCAGTACTGGGAATTGAACCCAAGGTCTTCATACTGAGCTACAAATCAAATCCTTTTTTAATTTTAAGCAGGGTCTTTGTAAGTTGCTAACATGCCCAGGAGGGACCAGAACTTGTGGTCTACCTGTCCAGTGTCTCCAAATTTGAGATTGATTCCAGGCATGTCCCAGGCCATCCCTGGGTTTCCAGCTCGTAATTCTGACAGTATGATATGAAAACTAGATAGAGACTAAAGAATAGTTTCACTCATGATTAAGAAATTCTCAACAAAGTATTGGCAAATTGAGTCAAACAATATTTTCAAAGAATATTACATCTTGGCCAAGTGGGTTTATCTTGGGAATAAAACATCAGTTTCATACTTGAAATCTATTAGTATAATTTGCAGAGGCTAAAGAAAAAGATCCATATTATGATATCAGTAAATGCATGGGAGCATTTGATAAAATTTAACATCTCTTCAATTCTTTGCAAACGAGGAATGAGAAACAACTTCAGCTCAATAAGTGGCATTCTGAAAACCCTGGAGTTATTATCATACTTAGTGATGGGAGAATTAATGCATTGTAAGGCTAGGAAATTCACTTTTACCACTCGTCTTCAACACTATTCCTAAGGTCCTGCTGTAACATCAAGAAAAAGATACAACCTGCAGATTGAAAAGAAAGACAAGTGAATTCTTAGTTAGGTAAAGAGTTGATGAACAGAACTCAGACTGCACAGGAAATACTTCAAAGAATCAACAATTGGGATCTCATCTTTTTGAAAAGTTCCTGCACATCAGAAGAAGTAATCAACAGAATAAAAAGAAAACCTGCAAAGTGGGAGATAATTATAGCTGACTGTTCATCAGACAAAGGATTCCTATCTAGAACATAAAAAGAATTTTTAAAAAATCAGGCCTCCAAAATTCAAAGACCCAATCAAAAAATGGGCATCTGTGATGAATATACACTTCACATGTCTTTTTTTTTTTTTTTTTTTTTTTTTTTTTTTTTTTGGAGAACTGGAGGTTGAACTCAGGCCCTTGTGCTTGCCAGTTCAGCCATCTCCCTGGCCCCAAAAGGGCAGAAGGATTTTTTTTTTTGGAGGCCTCAGGATGCCTTCAGGGCAGGTTTGGTTTGGCTTGAGGATCTGGGGATTGAACCACAGTATTCTGAGCCTGATTGCTTTGTTTAAGCAGGCACTAAGCTAATGGGCAGGCCCCTTACACTTCAGAAATGGAGAGATACACATGCAAATAAATATATGAAGAAATGTTCCACATCATTGGATATTCAAGAGATGCAAATTAAAACAATGCTGAGATACCATTTTCCACCAGAAAGAACAACTATCATCAAGAAGTCAACCAAGCCATGTTAATATAATGAGCAGTGAATGGCTCCAGTCAACAACTTCTGTGGATAACCTGCTTCTATTGTGGACTGCTTATTTGTGTTGGATTGTTTTATTTAAAAAAAAAAGACCCTAAAAAAAGATAAAATAGATAGACAGATAGCATGATGACTTCCAACCCAGCAGTCCAGGGAACCTAGAGGGTCAGGGTGCTAGAAGTAACATGTTCCCTGGCCTTATAGTTCTGCAGGGACAATCCCAAAGGACCCATGTAGCTATTCCTGAGCGAGAACTAGGTATGGTTTGTGTTGAGACCATGAGTCTAGGTAGCAGGTAGTGTTTCAAAGTTTCCCATCCATTTGCCCAGTGTTCCTCTCCAAGCCACTTGACCGTGTCTACTGATTTTAAGGTTGCTTAAGATGCCATCAGTGGGGCTGGGGAGATGGCTCAGTGGAATAAGTGCTTCCCTGGCAAGTGCAAGGGCCTGAGTTCAATCCTTGGTTCCACCAAAAAAAAAAAAAAAAAGAATCCATCAGTGACCTGGCATGGTGGTGAACACTTATAATCCCAGAAGTTAATGAGGCTGAGGCAGGAGACTTATCATGAGTTTGAGACCAGCCTGGGCTACAGGATAAGTTCAAGGCCACTTAGGAGTACATAGAATATGTCTCAAAAAAGGAAAAAAAAAATGTCAGTACTTCATGTGTGGTATGGCTGAGGCAAGAGGATTACCATGCATTCAAAGCCAGCCTGGGATACATAAAGACTTCTAGGCCAGTCTGAACTACATGGTTGAGACCCTACCTCAAATAAATAAAGAATCTGTCAGTAAAAAAAAAAAAGTCAACCAGTAAGATGGTGGAGAGTCTTTGGGGAAAAAGGAACCCTTCTCCACTTCTGGTGGGAGTGCAGACCGGTACAACTATTATGGAAATCAGTATGGAGATTCCTTAAAAACCTAGGGATAGAGGTATAGAGGTTCTATTTAACCCAGCTATTCCCCTCCTAAGTATTTTTCCAAAAGGACTGAAATCATCATAACCATAATGATATATGTGTACCCATGTTTGTAGTAGTACAATTTGTCATAGCTAAGACTTGGAAACAACCCAGAGGTCCATCAACTGAGGAATGGATAAAAAAGATATGGTATTTTTTACACCGTGGAGTATTACTCGGGCATAAAAAGGTAAATTTGGCTTTTTTTTTCTTTTTCTTTTTTAATTTTGATTTTATTGAAGTACAAATATCAATGAAACAATTTTAAGATACCTTGACAAGTTGGATTTGATAAATTAATGCATTGCAAACTATTTTCATAATGCTTTGGTATCATAGAAGGTACATACATGATATTATGCTTACAGACATTATTATACCGTATGTCTCTTATCAATAAATAGAGTGTAGTTGTTTGCATATCTTATTTTTTATACCTGAATTACATCAAAGATTCAATAATTAATACTTTCTACCTTGTTATTATCCTAGGGGTTGTCCATAGTACTAGAAGCCGACATAATATCCTGTCCAACCACCATTAATGCAAATCTTGCCTCTCATAGGATTATGTAGAAGCACAGCGTTATCTTTCCCAACTGTACTGTCTATACACACACATCATGATCTTTCCTTTCTGTACCCCTTCCTTTGTCTACACCTGTCAAAAATGGACACTCCATTGTCATTCAACTAACTTAGGTGCTTGAACTCGACACCACAATCCAACACAGTCCAGCATTCCACAACAATAGTGAGTTATTCAAAGAAGTTGTCGACTATAGCCATTTACAGCTCAACTTAATATTATGGACCCGCATTGTATACTTCATTTTTATACTTTTCTGCTGGATGGTTAAGACCTAGATAGAGCAAGACTTATATACCAACACATGTATGTTTCTTATGTGGTCAGTGAAATCCCCTCAGGGTTTATCTTGTAGTCCTGTACATTATTCTGTAGATCCTTTGTCTGTGTCATCCATGTGGATGAGTCAGGGCCAATGCTTGACCAGTTTGCTCTCTGTGAGAGCTTGAGAGAAAGTTTTCTCTCCATGTGACTCTCCCCAGGCACACTATAGAACTTCAGTCTCTTTCCTCTGTGGCTCCATAATCTCCTTGTTCAGAAAATTTAGAGTTCAAGTGAGTTTCATGATATTGCAGTACAGGTTCTCCTATGTCCTGAGTCTTCGCTGACCTTGAAAGGCTAGGGCCAAAATGTTGGCTGGACTTGTGGCTCTTCTATTTCTCCAACTCTGATTTGTGAACTTAGGTTGTTAACCATCCAGGAGAAAAGATGATTAGTATCCTGCAGCATATGCCATTCACTTTGCCTTATCTGACTCAATTGATTTTAGTTGTTGTATGTTTCCTTTTGTACTTCTGCTTTTTGCTTGTTATACTAGGGAGACTATACGATATTTACACATGTGTGTCTGGTTTATTTCACTTATGTGTATATCTTCAAGTGGCATCCATTTCAGTATGCTTCAAACTTATCATTCTTAATAGCTGAGTAATACTCCATATATAGAAATACCACATCGTTTTCAACCATTCCTCATGTGATGGACATCTTGGTTGTTTCCAAGATTTTGCTATCACACATTGCACTGCTATAAACATAGGAACACATATATCACTATGATACAATGTTTTCAGATCCTTTGGGAAAATTCCCAGTAGGGGGATAGCCGGCTTGAATGGGATTTCTAGTCCTACACTTTTGAGGAGTCTCCACACTGACCTCCACAATGGTTGTACCAGTCTACTTTCCCACCAGCAGTAGAGAAGTTTTTCCTTTTCCCCACAAAATTTGGCTTTTGTAGTAAGTGGATGTAACTAGAGTCTGTATTGGTAAGTGAAATAAATGAGATCCACATGTGCAAACATTGTATTGTCTTGGCTGCTGTGAGAACCTGAAAGAGAAAATATAGTACGAAAAGTATAATAGATATGGTGAAAGGAAAATAATTTTTTCCATGAGATGGAAAAACTGGGATGAGGAAAAGGACAAAAGAAAGAAAGGAAAAAGGTAAGGTTATGTATATATGCAGGATAATTTGGGTAATTGTACTGCCAGTTTCTGCTGGTCTTTTGAAAGGAGCAGTTAA
>PVKA01025714.1:0-32637 GCA_004027165.1 Ctenomys sociabilis
AATAGAAATACGTAGGAGTCAATCTCACAAAGGATGTAAAAGATTTATACAGTGAAAATTATAGTATTGTAACTAGAGATTGAAGAGGATTTGAGAAAATGGGGAAATATTCCATGCTTCTAGATGTGAACCACCAAAACTATGAAAAGGGCCATACTCCCAAAATTGCTATGCAGATGTGATGCAATCCCATTTAAAATGCCATTAGTATACCTCATAGAGCTCTCTTTGAGAAAACTTTGCTCAAATTCATTTGAAACCAGAAGAAACCTAGAATACCAAAAGCAATTCTGAGAAAGAAAAAAAAAAAAGGAAAGGCAGGAGGTATCATAATCCCTGATTTGAATTGTACTATAAAGTTACTGTGATAAAATCAACATGGTACTGGCATACAGACAGACCTGAGGATCAATGGAACAGATTAGAAGATGCAGACACAACTGCAAACACTCTCAGCCACCTTATCATTGAGAAAGTGGCCAAACATACTCACTAGATGAAAGATAGCCTCTTTAATAAACGATGCTGGAAAAACTGGCTTTCCACATGCCAAAAGCTAAAACTAGACCCATGTCTATCACCATGCACAAAGCTACAGTCAAAATGGATCAAAGATTTAAATATTAAAACAGAAACACCAAATTTTCTGGAGGAAAATGTAGGTATAAATCTTAAGGACATAGGAGTAGGTAGAAAAATTCATGAACAAAACCCAAACTGCATGGGAAATACTTCAAAGAATCAACAACTGGGATCTCATCTTCTTGAAAAGTTTCTACACTTCAAAGAAAATCCCCAACATACTAAAAACCAACAAACTGGGAAAAAATTATACCTGGCTGTCCTCAGACAAAGGCCTTCTATCTAGAACATACAAAGAATTTTTTAAAAAAAAATCATGTCTCCCCAAATTCAAATACCCAATCTGAAAATGGCCTTCTAAGATGAATATACACTTCTCAGAGGAAGAAATACAAATGGTAAATAAATATATGAAAAAATGTTCAACATCATTGGTCATTTGAGAAATGCAAATTAAAACAACCCAAGAAAAAAAGGCTGACACCAAGAAGTCAGCCCATAACAAATGCTAGAGAGGCTGTGGAGAAAAAGGAACCCTTCTGCACTGTTGGCAGGAGTGCAGACTGCTACAAACACTATGGAAATCAGTTTGGAGATTTCTTCAAAAGCTAGGATTGGAGATCCCATTCAAACCAGCTATTACCCTCCTGGGTATTTTTCCAGAACTGAAAACCTCACACCACGGTGATATATGTGCACCCATGTTTATAGCAGCACAATTAGTTTATAGCTCAAACAATCCCATCAACTGAAGAATGGATAAGAAAGATGTGGCATTTTTACACAATGGAGTATTATTCAGCTATAAATCAGGATAAATTTGTCATTTGTCAGTAAATGGATGCAACTAGGGAAAATGCTCTTAAGTGAAATAAGTGAGACCCACATATGCAAACATCATATTGCCTTAGTGTGAGAACCTAAAAGAGTAATGGAATCTGAAGGATACAATAGACATTAGTAAAAGGAAGTGAACTTATTCAAAATGAGTTACTGAGTTGAGGACAGGACAGGGAGGGAGTGGGGGAAAGAGATTTATCTATGTATATAAGTAGGATGATTTGGACAACAGTACTCTGCATTTCTGCTGGTCTATGAAAGTAGTTAAATGTTTTGTTTCATCTTTTTTTCAATTGTTTCTCCTTCCTGTCTTAATTTCTTAATCATTTATTTCTCTTTCCAATTTTACATGCACA
This sequence comes from Ctenomys sociabilis, assembly GCA_004027165.1. NCBI lineage: Eukaryota > Metazoa > Chordata > Mammalia > Rodentia > Ctenomyidae > Ctenomys > Ctenomys sociabilis. Next base: position 1,779 of record PVKA01025714.1, read on the forward strand.
TATCTAGTAATATGAATAACTGATTAGAAGACAACTATGTATTACAAATACTGTAAAATTCACATTACTTTTTAAGTGAAAATCTGTTTCACTTACAATATTTTCTGTCCTCGCCCCCTTTGGTACTGGGGATTGAACTCAGGACCCTGGACTTGCCAGGTAACAGCTTATTCTACTGAGCTATCTCCCCAACCATTTTAATTCTAATTTGTACTCTCTTTAAAAAAAAAAAAAAGTGCTGGTGGTGTGGCTCACTCAGAAGGCCCAAAATAAATCCCTAATACTAAAAAATCAAAAGCTGGTGTGATGGTGCACCTCTATAAACCCAACCATTGGGAGGCTGAGGCAAGAGGACCATTCTAAAGAAGTTCCTAGTGACAAAAGGACATTATTTAATGATAAAAAAGTCTCTGAGTAAAATACAATCATATACAAATATTAAAAAAAAATATGCTCCTAACAACAGAATACCATATACAAAAACACAAAGTGAAAAACTGGAGCAAAAAATAGGCAATAATACAAATTGCCTGGGAGACTTTAACACCCTAGTCTGTATAATTGATATAATCAAGAATGATGTTGAAGTTTTAAATACTATTAACTAGTATTTTATTCAACATATACCAGTCTCTACACAAACAATATATTAGGCTAGTCACAGGGAACCTTTTAGAGCATTCAGTGATACAAACAACCTATTGCAGCATGCATGCCATAGGTTTGCTACTACAGGGCTAAACTATAAAACAACTCAATAATTCTTTCCACATCCAAAGGAATGTTTACTTCATGGAAATTTTTAAAAATGGTATTAGAACAAAGAACTAACCCTGTTAGTGATGTCTAAAGTTTATATACTTTTAAAAAGCTGTCAAGTTTTGAAAATCTGTAACATACATATTGATGTATGCTGCCATTTGTCTGTTTCGGATTTTTGTTCTTGCTTGTTTTCACTCTTCAAAATTAAATTTTAAAAAGTTTATAAAGCTGTAAAGATGGTCATGATAGTGCATATCTGTACAATAATCCCAACTGAAGCAAGTGAACTGTAAGGAGTTCAAGGCCAGTCTGAACTATAGTGAGGCCTGTCTCAACAAACAGCAAGCTATCATACTTATAAACATCACAAAATGCAACACTGCCAAGAAACTTTTTTTCTATTATCTAGCTTTTATTTTGCCTTTTATATTTGAGTCTCATATAAGGGAAAAAATATATTTAAGGTTGTGTAACTGATTTATTTCACTTAATGTTATGGTCTCCAAGTGCAACTTTTCATGTAAATGACTCCATCTTTTGTACAAAGTTTTCCCGTGTTTATGGCAAAGTACTACTCCATTGTGTAAAAATATATTTTCTTTAACTAGTCATCTGTTGATGGGCATACAGGCCACTTCCAATTTAGCTATGATGGTTTGTGCTGTTGTGAACATGGGTATAGAGGTATCACTGTAATATGAACTTTTTAACTGTTTCAGGAGGAAACCTAGAAGAGGAATGGTTGGGTAAAATGGGATTTCTAGTTTTTTGAGGCGTCTCTATATTGATTTCCGTAGTAGTTGAACTTCCCCACACAATGTAGAAGAGTTCCTTTTTTCTAGAAGCACTGGCAATATTTGTTACTATTTGATTTGTTGATAATAGCCATTCTCCTGAAGGTGGAATATTATTACTAGTATCTTAATTTGGATTTCTCTAATGGCTAGTGATGTTAAAGATGTTTTTTGAGGTATTTTTGTACTTCTAAGTAGCTATGCATTTTTTCAGTTGCCCATTTTTCATTGGGCATTTTATTTTAGGGGGTCTAACTTTTTCGAGTTCTTTGTATATTCTATTTGTTATTCCTCTGAGGAATATTTGGCAAAATGCTTTCCCATTCTAGAAGTTGTGCTGTCATTCTGTTGGTTGTTTACAGTGCAGACGTTAATTTGATATGCCTCCATTTGTTGATTCTTGGTATTATTTCTTGTGCCTTTGGAGTTCTGTTCAGGAAAACCTTGCCTATATGTATGCCTTTAAGTTTTATTTTTGTCTTTCAGCAAATCAAATGTTTGAGTACACTTGTGCTTTGGTTTATGAACATGTTTTATGAATTTGGGGAATGCAGTTGCATTTGTGTGGGGGAGATGGCAATGGTCGTTTGTCACCAGATGTATTAATGGAAGCAAACTGCCAAACACTGTTGTGAACTGAATTTGCAAAGAGCATTCATAATCCACGATATTACCATATTTAGATTTTTGATCCATTTTGATTTTAGTTTAGGACATGAGATGAATGAGTCTAGTCTAGGTTCAATCTTCTACACATGGATAGCTAGTTTTCCCACAATTTATTAGAGGCACTTTCCTCTAGCATGTTTTTCACTCCACTGTAAATGATCATGTAGCTCAATGTAACTGCATTTGTTATTGTTTCTCCATTTCCTATTCTATCCCATTTCCACATGTCTGTTATTACTAATACCATGCTGTTTTTTTATCACTGCAGCCTTGTAGTATAATTCAGAGTCCAGGATTGTGATAGCTCTTACCTTGCTCTTGTTTAGGATGGCTTTGGCTATTCTAAGTCTCTTCTGGTTCCCTAAGAATTTTAGGATTGTTTTCTCTATGTGAGGAATGCTATTGGTATTTCTATTGGGTTTGCATCAAATCTGTGCTTCAATTTTGGAAGTATGGCCATTCTGACAGTATTCGTTCTGCCTATCTACTTGCAAGGGACACTTTCCATCTGATGTTCACCTAAATCTCCTTTCCAGAGTACTGTAATTTTTATAGCAGTACTGTAAAAATCTTAAACTTCCTAATAATTTAATTTTTCTTGATGCTATCATGAGGTATTTCATTCTTTCTTGGTGAGCTTATTATTGGTATATAAGAATGTTATTGGCTTTTGAGTGACTTTGTATCCTACTGCACTACTGAATTTAATTATTAATCCAAGGAGGTTTTTGGTATATTTCTGGTTTTCTACATAGAGGATCATGTCATCTACCTCTTTTTCTACTGTACAGATTCATTTCTTTCCTTTGCCTGGTTGCTCTAGCTAAATTTTCAAGAACTAGAATGGTTCCTCAGTTTATGCACTTAAAATTTTTAGAGAAGATGGATGCATTTTTTTTGTGTGGGGAAGATGGACATGGTCACACTTGTCATCTAATGCAGTTTGTGAATAGAACAAAAACTTTGCCAAACATTTTGGTTTGCAAACTAAACCAAATTGTTTGCAAACAGAGGCATTTGTAATCTGAAGTATTACTGCATTTGGAAAATTTTCTGCTATTACTTCTGTCATCAGTTTTATGCCCTTTGTATTGCCTACTCATTTTATATTTGTTCCAATTAATCTTAGTCATCTTTGTGTTGTCTAGAAGCTGTCAGATTCATTCTTTATGATCTCTTGTTTTTAAGGAATTCTGTCTTTATATTGGTTACTTCTGATGCCCACGATTTCAACATAATTTTTAATCTCCTGGGTTTTTGTTTGAAACCTGAATTCTAATTCTTTATTAAACTTGTCACTCATGGTTTGTACCATTTTGTTTCACTCAGCTAGGATTTTTGGTGTCTTTCATAAACCCTCTGATCATTTTAATAGTTCTGATATCTGCTTTGGCATTATAATGCTGGTTATACAGAGAAAAGTCAAAGTTATAATTCAGCCTACTCAAAATGCTGTCCAAATCACCAGACTCTTGTATGGCTCAATTTGTCTTTCTTTGATGAAAATTTAAAAATTAATAATAATAATAATAATAATAATAATAATAATAATAATAATAATAGAAACATTGTCTTAAAAATAGAAATTAATTAAAAACATTTTAAAGGGTTTTCAAAATACAAGTGTGGATGCCTCCAGGTAGGGCAGCTACATGGCTCAGAAACAAAGGTGCCGGACTGCTGACCTGGAGTGATACAGAAGGCCTTCTAACAGGAATACAGCCTCACAGAAAAGCAGGAAATAGGTTTGGGGATATAGCTCAGTGACACAGCACCTGCCTAGAAAATGCAGTCATGAGTTTAGCTGCTAGTACAAAAAAGAAAGGGAAATACAGTGGTACTCTTTCCATACAACCGACAATAAAAGAGCTTTTATATTTTCCCCTTTAGGTGATTAATTTAAAAGGCTGTTTCCATTCTAAAAAGTCTGACATAAAAATCACATTTCCTAAGATTTATAATGGGATTTTTTAAGCTGTATTTGGTACAGGGTCTCACTACACAGCATGCACTCACAGTAATCCTCCTGTTTTCAGCCTCCCCAGTGCTGGGATTACAGGCATTCACCCCCATGCCCAGAAGGTGGGCTCAACGCACCCAGGGGCAGGGCTGGCGCTGCATGTGGTGCCAGGGATTGAACCCCAGTTCCTGTGCTTGCCTAAGCAGGCACTTAGTCTGCTGAACTATCTTTCTAGCCCTATTAATGGGGATATTTTAAAAGATTAATGTTCTCCTAATTCCAAATTCACTACTACTATGGATTATTTTACTGTATAAAGTTAAACTGCTACACACAGGTACCAAATATCTTTGGACTGGCATCAAGAATGAAAAAAAGTCTTCTAAACCATTCTCCCAACACAGCTTCTCCAACTGCAGGGAACACCTATCATTCATATAACAAAACAGCAAAGGGAGTAGCTGAAGCTGAAAACTGATCATATGTGGGAGGGAAGGCCAAGGTCAGAGTGCCTAAAGCAGTCAGTCAAGCTACCTCAGTCTTGAGAAAAACATCCTATCTGGTCAATTTCAGCGAATTGGTGGCTAGTCAACCTTTAATCTCTTGATATGCTCTTTTCAAAGGTATAAGCAAGCACCCCTACTGGTGTTCTGGAGTCCTCTGCCAATCAGGCAATAGGCCACCACCTGACCCAGCTCTCATCTTCTTGTCTATCTTTTCCTCATCCCTGCCACTGTTTTTCCCTGAGATACACCAAGAGAAAAACAGATGCCTACAATTATGTATTAAAAATATGTGCTAATTTAAAATAAGAATTGACAAACTGATCACACTACCAGCTTCTACATAGCAAAGGAAATAATCAACAGAGCAACTGGATAGCCTACAGAAGAAAATCCTTAACAGTTGTTCTGGGAGAACATTTAGAACATATAAAGAACACAAAAAGATTAACACCAAAGGAACAAGTAATCCAATCAACAAACAAGAAAATGAGCTATACACTTATCAAAAGTGCTACAGTGGGCCAGGGAGATAGCACAATAGAATAAGTACTTGCCTGGCAAGCACAGGGTCCTAAATTCAATCCCTGGTACTGCAAAAAATATATATTTTTTAAAAAGTGGTACAAATGGCCAATATATTTTAAAATGCTCAACATCTTTAGACATCATGGAAATGAAAATGAAAACTATATTAGTTTCTACCTTCCCTGGTCAGAATGGCTATCACTTAGTAAACAAAACATACATACCACTGAGGACTGATATGGAATAGGGCTCTTATACAACACTGGTGGGAATATAAATTAGCACAACCACTATATAAAGCTGTATAGAAGTTCCTGAGAAGCAAAACTGAATTATTATATGATGTGGCTACATAATTCCTGGGTATATATCCAAAAGAGTTAATCAACATCCAAAAGAGATACCACACATCCATGTTTATCATGGTATTAAGTTTCTTTTATCTGGTATTAAGTTTTCTTTTAAATAGATAAAAGAAACACACAATTCAATTATAAGAGTCAACAGCTTCTTACCATTATGAACATTTTCATGATATTTAAATTTTCTGCAAATGAAATATCATTTGCAGAAAAATGGAACTAGAGATTATTAAGACAAACATCAAAGAATATATTTTCTTTCAAGAGAAACTATCAGGAAAAAATCAAGGGACAGGGCAATTTAAATCTGTAGTATAGAGATAGATACACTCAAAGCATGCTATAAGCATGTGTGAAAGTCATAATGAAATCCATTATTTTACACAATATGCACTTATCAAAAAAATTCATATGTACCATATTTATTCCCATAATTGCACTACTAGGTATTACTATTTTACAAATAATACAAAAAGAAAATAAGCCTCCAGCCTAAATATCACATGCAGTAGAATGGTAATGAGAAAAACTAATGCTGCCTCAGATAAAGTTTTTAAAAATTTCTTCCAATAATTTTTCTGTGAAGTATAATGGATTCAGTAGTGTTTGGAAGGGTTTCCTGACATTAAGGAATTATCACACCTATTATATCTCATTACAAATAAGGTATAAAGATAAAAATTACATTGACTATCTTCTTCTCTCAAGGATATCTATTTGGACTTGAAATTTAACAACTCCCCATTCTTATACTTAAGGAGTTTCTCACCCATATGAATACTCTGATATAAGCAAATCCCAGGCCATGGTGAACGTTCTTTTTTTATGTATTTGGTACAGTATCTCACTACACAGCACAGACTCACAGTGATCTTCCTGTTTTCAGCTTCCCCAGCACTTAGATTATAGGCATGCACCACGCCTGGTCTCCATGGTAGGCTCACTACGCCCAGGCCAGGGTCAGCAGAGCATGTGGTGCTGGGGATCACCCCGATCCCTGGGTTTGCCTAAGCAGGAGCTTAAATCTACTGAGCTACCTTGCTGGCCCTCCCATGTTCTTTATATACAGAATTCCTAGTCAGTATGAATTCTCAGATAACTAAATTTTTCATATAGGCTGCTCCACATTATATTCAAAGAACTTGTGACATTATGAATTTTCTGGTGTCAACAAAATAAACCATTTAAAGACTTCCCCACATTAATAATCGTAAGGTTCCAGATATGTATAAATTGATAGGCAACAAATATTTAAGGCTTTCTCACATTTATACTCATAGAGCTCATCACTATGAATTCTGTGATAGGCAGTTAACTCTAAACTTTTAGATATAAAGCCTTCCAACATTCCTTGCAAATGGTGTTTCAGCAGTGACAATTTTCTGATGTTGAGGTTTCAACCACAATTAAATCCTTACCCCCTCATATTGTTTCATACCAATATGAATACTTCAATGTTGAACAAGGTTTGGCTCATTAAAGGGTTTCCCATACTCTTTCATTTGGTTTCCACCTGTATGAGTGTTACAATTTTTATTGAAATAAACTTCTCAATTTACATTCAGAGAGCTTCTACTATGGATATCCCAATGTTGAATAAGATCTGAATTGTCAAAAGTATTTTCCTTCACATTTGTAAGATTTCACACTAGTATAAGATCCCTGATGTTCAGTAAATTAGTACTAACGTCTGAAGGAGTCTCACATTCCTTATATTCAAAGGAATTCTCAGAAGAATGAACTTTCCGATGTCGAGAAAGTTGTAGTTGAAGTCTAAAAGTCTTCCCACACTCCTTACATTCATAGGGTTTTTCACCAGTATGAATTCTGTGATGTTCAACACACTGGTGATAATATTTAAAGCTCTGCCCACATTCTTCACATATAAACGGTTTCAAACCAGAATGAATTCTGTGATGCTGACTGAGGTTTGAAGCACGATTAAAGGCCTTCCCACACACTCTACATTTATAGGGCTTCTCACCAGTATGAATTCTATGATGTTCAGTAAGTCGGTGATGATATCTAAATGCCTTCCCACATTCCTTACACACAAAGGATTTTTCACCAGTATGTGTTTTCTGATGTCGAGAAAGTTGTAGGTGAAGTCTAAAAGCCTTTCCACATTCCTTACATTCAAAGGGTTTCTCACCGGTATGACTTCTGTGATGTTCAATAAGTCTGTAATGATATCTAAATGCCTTTCCACATTCCTCACAAACAAAGGATTTCTCATCAGTATGTGTTTTCTGATGTCGAGATAGTTGTAGGTGAAGTCTAAAAGCCTTTCCACATTCTTTACATTCAAAGGGTTTCTCACCAGTATGACTTCTATGATGTTCAATGAGTCGGTAATGATATTTAAATTCCTTCCCACATTCCTTACATACAAAGGATTTCTCACCAGTATGAGTTTTCTGATGTCGAGAAAGTTGTAGGTGAACTCTAAAGGCCTTCCCACATTCTTTACATTCAAGAGGTTTCTCACCAGTATGACTTCTGTGATGTTCGATAAGTCGATAATGATATCTAAATGCCCTTCCACATTCCTTACACACAAAAGGTTTTTCACCAGTATGAGTCTTCTGATGCTGACTGAGGTTTGAACTACGATTAAAACTTTTCCCACATTCCTTACATTCATATGGTTTCATACCAGCATGAATATTCTGATGTTGCACAAGATTTGAGCTACAACTAAAGGTCTTCCCACATTCCTTACATTCAAATGGCTTCTTACCATTGTGAACATTTTGATGCTGAACAAACTGTGTCAGAAGAATAAAGACCTTCCCACATTCCTTACATTTATAAGTCTTCTCACCAGTATGAACTCTGTGATGTTCTACATATTGGTGATGATATTTAAAGCCCTGTCCACATTCCTTACATATAAAGGGTTTCTCACTGGAATGAATTTTCTGATGCTGGCTGAGGTTTGAACCACGATTAAAGCCTTTCCCACACTCTCTACACTTATAAGGCTTCTCACCAGTATGAATTCTGTGATGTTCAATAAGTAGGTAATGATATCTAAATTCCTTCCCACACTCCTTACATACAAAGGATTTCTCACCAGTATGAGTTTTCTGATGTCGATAAAGTTGTAGGTGAAGTCTAAAAGCCTTCCCACATTCCTTACATTCAAAGGGTCTCTCACCAGTGTGACTTCTGTAATGTTCAATAAGTCGGTAAGGAAATCTAAAAGCTTTCCCACATTCTTTACATACAAAGGGTTTCTCAGCACTATGAGTCTTCTGATGCTGACTGAGGTTTGAACTATGATTAAAGCTTTTTCCACATTCCTTACATTCATATTGTTTCATACCATTGTGAGTATTCTGATGTTGAACAAGATCTGAGGCACAACTAAAAGTACTCCCATTTTCCTTGCATTCAAAAGATTTCTCACCAGTGTGAAATTTCTGGTGTTCAGTAAGTTGTATGTGAAGTCTAACGGCCTTCCCACATTCCTTACATTGATAGGGTCTCTCTCTAGTATGAATACTCTGATGTTGAATAAGATTGGAGTGACAACTAAAGGATTTCCTATATTTCTTACATCTATATAGTTTATCAGTACTGTGAATAAGAATAGAGTTGGTATAAGTAGGCTTTTTTTCCTCACAGCTGAGTACCTTTTGATTGATATATCCTTTTTGATATCCATTTAGTTTTTCTAAATTGTGTTCTGAGTTACTTCTAAAACTGCAAGTCTGAAGGCCAAGAGTGTTACTTATTTGTTTTATATCCTGGAGGTATTCTGGAGGTATTTTCTCTGCTCTACAACCTGAATCCAAACCTGAAAAGGGAAAAAAAGTAAACACATTTTATTTTTCTGTAACACATACATGAACAAAATCCATTACATGAGTAATCTTAACTAGCACTAATACTTTAAAGAACAAGGAGAGCACTAATGAAAAAGAAAGTATGTGTAAGATGGTCATGTTCATAACAGTGAAACAATAAATTTGTGAAACTAAAATGTGAATCAATATTATCTGGTAAGCTTGTTACAAATATTGACATTCAGGAAAATCAGATACACAAAATTAGAATTTCCAGGAATAAACCTGAGAAGCTATATTCTTGACATCATCAAAAGATTATTCTCTTTTCCTTAGCTGCTGCCAAGGTGCTCAGTTCCTCCAAGGAAGCTAAGGCTGTGTTGGGGTGACACCCTTACTTCTTCAGGTGATCAGCACCCAACTATGTAAGACAAATCTTAAGGGACATGAAAATCTTAAATGTCTAAGAACACAATCTTAACAGGAGACCTTAACACACCCTTATCTCAAAAAGATAGGTCAACCAGACAAAAAATTAGCAAGGAAGTAGCAGAACTGAACCAGAGCTTGGAACAAATGGATCTGGTGGACATATACGGAGTGTTCCACCCAACCACAGCTGAATACACATTTTTTTTTCAGCTGCACATGGGTCATTTTCCAAAATAGACCAAATACTAGTCCAGAGGTCATGCCTAAGTATATGCAAATAGAAAATAGACATTATCCCTTGCATACTATCTGACCACAATGCAATGAAACTGGAAATAAATGACAAAAGAAACCAGAAAAACCCACTAAACTCATGGAAACTAAACAACACCCTACTCAGCAATCAATGGGTTGCAGAAGAAATTCAACAAGAAATTCAACAATATCTTCAGGTTATTAGCACCGCACCTGGCAGCCCATGTCATGGCCTCCTGTCTCTGAGTCTCCAAGCTCACCTGCATCTACTCTGCCTTTACCCTGCATGAGGACGTGACCATGATGGAGGATAAGATCAATGCCCTTATTAAAGTGGCTGGTGTCAATGTGGAACCTTTTTGTCCTGGCTTGTTTGCAATAGCCCTGGCCAATGTCAACATCAGAAGCCTTATCTGCAATGTAGGGGATGGAGGCCCTGCTCTCACAGCAGGCACTGCACCTGCAGGTAGCCCTGCACCCTCCCCTGCTGCTGCCCCAGCTAAGAAGAAGGTGGAAGCAAAGAAAGAATCGGAGGAATCTGAAGACCACATGAGCTTTTAGTCTTTTCAATTAAACTTCATTTTGTAACATGTTCAATAAAAACTGAGCAACTGCTAAAATAAATAAATAAATATATGATTATTCTGATGCAGATTAAAGTTTAATAACTGTACTAAAAACATTCGAATGGTTTATCCTTAAAATAAAAAAGCTAAAACAACAAAAAAACAAAAACATTACTAGGAGTAACAAGATATCAAGCTACTATTCTTTGTATCACACTGATTCCCTTTAAGACCTAAAATGATCTAACTATTCCTGTATCTTCTTCCTTTGCTCACACTGTTTCATTGCCTAGGAATCCTGGAGAAAAAACAGAGAGGGCATAAACTGTTTGAAGGTCACATAGTATGGCATTAGCACCATGATTCTTAGAATGTTTTGCACATTATGTGAGAAAAAAACAGCAAGCAGTTGTGGAATATTATAATTCTGATGTCCTTACTATCAGTGAGAACCAGGGACTTCAGTCTGAGAAAAAGGCAGGCACAGACCAAATACAGAATAGATGAATTAAGTAATTAGCCGGTAACCCAGAAACTTGTTTTAAAGCCACTTTAGTATTTTTGCACCATGGCTGTATATATGGTAATGTAAATACAAAAGGCAGAGCTGACAAGCAGCTGGATTCAGGATGTCCATTAAAAGTTAACACTGGGAATGAAAGAAGAGACTCACTCCACTAAAAGTGGAAGGAAATAAACAGAACAAGACTGAGATGATTCATTTAAAAATGAAGTTCCTGGGGGCCAGGGAGATAGCTCAGTGGAATAAATGCTTGCCTGGCAAGTGCAAGGTACTGAGTTCTATCCCTTGTAACATCAAGAAAAGAAAACCTTAAAAATGAAGTTCCTTTGACAGCTCCTGCTGTGAGCTTTATTTTTCTCCCAGGTCTTAGGCACACTTTTTAACAGGCCTCCAGTCTCTCTGCAGGAAGTCTGCCAAACCACAGGAGCTGCCCCAGGGAATGCTGGCTCCCCTGCCTGCTTCACCCCACTCACCTGGGTACCACCTGCTCGTTTCCTTCCTCACACCCATCCAGGGCTCTGTCCCTTGCTCTAGTAAGGCAATCACATCTGGCTTAGAAATGGTACTTCCTCCTGAAAAGAAAAATGAACAACATAGCTCTCTTCTTAAATGTAAATTTATTTTTTAAAGCTGAGACAGGTTAAATTTTTAAATTTATAATAAAAATCAAAAGACTTCAGAAAGGGGGCTTAATGTGGAAAGGCCCTAGGTGCAATTTCTCAGTGGGGGAAAAAAGAAGGACTTAGTTTCACTTATACTCATGAGTCTTATCCCTTAAGAAGAACCTAAGCCCACAGGGCCTGGTTCAGCTCCTCTCCTAGCCCTGACAGCAGGCTGACCTCAGGCAAGTCAAACAAAACTCTGTTCTGCAGTTTTCCCATCTATAAAATGGAGATGACAGTACCTATTTTAGAAGTTTGATACTAAGATCAAATATATTTAAAATACCGGGCCAGGGAGACGGAAGTGTAATAAGTACTTCCCTGTCAAGCGCAAGTACCTGAGTTCAACCCCCGGTTCTGCCAAAAAAAAAAAACATATATATATTTAAAATACTCTGAATATTATCTTTATATAGTACCAAAATGTTAAAAATTATTTTTATTTTTATTAATTTTGCCTCCTTAGTTATTCTCGTGATATCCAGTCAATGAAAAGGTACGTATGCTTCATGGCCTGAAACTTTCAACTATGAAGCAGGTAAAAGAAATATTTGTTGAAGAAGACTGACTGTATCCACTCTGAATCACAGAGGCTCTTTTGATAGAAAAATTAAAGACACTATTCTCCTCAGAGAATAGTCTGAATATGTCAGAACAGGGGTAAAAGAGAACATCTATAGTAATTGTGAGATCAAACATAATATAAAACCTGGTTCTTAAATAATACTCTGGCAATGAATGTCAATGATTCAAACTGAGTCCCTCAATCATTATAAAACAAGAACAATTACAGAGAGGACCAGTAAAAGGGAGGTTAGTGCAGGCAGGCAAAACATAGACACTTCATGGAGGTGCCTATTTTCAACCTAACAAATCTCAAACCACCCTCTCAGGACCCCTTGTGTCCCTCTTGGACAGAAGTTTTCTTTCTCTCAATAAATAGTTCCTACTCTTAACCTCCACTGTTCTAGAATTCACTCTGTAATTTTGGAAAACACAAATCTGGTGTATCAGACAACTAGCAGGTTCAGAGTCATATTTCCCTTATATTATTGATCATAAGAAAGTCTTAGATGCCCTATATCATTTGGAGGTCTCTCAATAAGCTAACTGGACAGAGGTAAGGGTTTGTTTTTGTTTCATAACAAAACTCATGTAGGTAATCAATTTCTTTTTTTAATTCAACAATGGTTGCTGTATTGCATGATGTTATCTTCAAATAAGTTATTCAGGTTACCTGATATAAACATACAAGTTTAGTTTAAAGAGACTGGGCGTGGTGGTGCATGCCTATAATCCCAGCTCTTGGGAGGCTGTAAACAGACAGATCACTACAAGTCCAATCTAGTAGTGATTACCTGAGCACCCACCCTGTAGACCCTTCCCTAAAAATACAAAAAAAAAAGATTAGTTTATAGAAGAAACCAAACACAATAATAACCAAAAAGTTGTTAAAAATTCAAGAGAAAAAAACCATAAGAATATAAAGAAATATGTTTGTCAACTGCTTAGTGCTTGTTAAAATGATAAATTTAAGAACATGGAAAGTTATGATGCCTTTTTAATAGGACATTTTATCCCTGTTTTGTATATGTTGCATTTAGACTATTTGCTGAATTTTTTTTTTTTTTGTACAGAAATTGAACTCAGGACCTCTAACAAGTCAAGCAAGGAACACCCTCTGGTATATACCCAAAGGTTCCTAGTAGAATCTGAGTCCCAATAGCCTAAGTAACAGGAAAATGTCCACTTAGCTATCAACCCCACCTGCACTCCTCAGTGAGGGGACAGGTAGCTCTTTCAGTGATCTTCTGATAGACTCTGTCCCAGAGTGGCCAGAGACCATGCTGTTAGAGCCCTTTTTTAAAGCCTCTGTTGAGAATTGAGCGCTCTCTGTTAGTAAGTTAGAAACACCAGTTTTTCTTTAACTAACTGGGAATTAACTTTAGAACTATCTTGTCATTAGTCTGCTCTTCTCTTCAGAAATCAGCCTGAAACAGCTTGCAACAACTGCCTTTCACTGAGAAAAGCAGCTATCAGGGGATCAATTTACATCTGTGCTTTGCATATGCCAAGAGTAAAGAAGAGATTTGAGACCCTCTTTCCTGTGTGTGTAAGACTGATGGATGTGCCTTTACTAACATGTGAATTATGGTTGCAAGATCATGGGTATAAGTTTAACCTGTGAAATGTAGACCCAGAAATTTTAGAATGAACTGGAAAAAGCATAACCTTGTCTTTCTGCTAGAAAACATTGCCTGGGTGACCAGGTAGTCAGACAGGGCTTGGCCCTCGAGAGGTCAGTGCAGAAGACAACTGTGGCTGAAGGAGCATTTGTTGAAAGTTGGGCCTCAGGACAAATTGAAATGACTACACCCATATATTTCCCCTACAGCTGAAAAACAGTGATTGACAGGGCCAGCAAGCTAGCTCAGAGGAATAAGCAACTAGTTAGGCAAGCACAAGGACTGGGGTTCAATCCCTGGTACTACATGCTGTGCTGGTCCCACACCGGGATGCACTGAGCTAGCAACCAAGTCTGAGCATGACGGTGCACACCTATAACCCCAGCACTGGGGAGGCTGAAAACAGCTGTGCAGTGAGACCCTGTACCAAATACCTAAGCATCAATCAGTTTGGTGGAGGATCAAAACCTCCTTAACCTACGCGTTCCAGGACAGTCCTTGTCTGTCTCGTGTACATTTGCTATGTAATTTGTGTCTCCATTTGATCCCCCATTTAATCAATGTCACCTATGTGACTTTATTTATTCATTATCTTATTTTTGGGGCAGAACCAGGGATTGAACTCAGGCCCTTGCACTTGCCAGGGAAGCACTTATTCCATTGAGCCATCTCTCCGGCCCACTTATGTGACTTCAGTTGACCTTAGTTTTGTCCCACCTCATACAACCCTGTTATTTTCCACTGTATCAACATTACCTAAGAGACTATACTTATGATCTTATTAGTTAACTAACTATAGTTTTATCTCACTTTACACCTACCTCACCTTGTGGTTTTACTCTATAAAGCTCCCTTGAGAAGCAGGTTCCCCAGGTCGCCCATTTGGAACCCCCTTCTTTCTCTCTCTTGATAAATATTTTCTATACTAAATTAATTAAATAATTCACAACGAGGGAAGCTGGTTTTCCAGAGCACACACGCTACAGCTAACTGCAGCACATGACCTTACCCACTGCAATGAGGTTGCTGTAGTTCTCCAACATCACATCTCTGTACAAATCTCTCTGAATAGGACCTAAGCATTCCCATTCCTCCTGGCAGAAATCAACAGCCACATCCCTGAAGGTCACTGACCCCTAAAACCATAAACACATGTGTTAGAGTGAAACTGAAGGAGATTGCTTCAAGGTAAGAGGAGAAGAGGTAAAGGACTAAACTATATGGAAGAAACAAAATGGAAAGTCACCCGACACCTGTATGTTCTTGAAGAATCCAGATGCTACAGAATAACACATAGCCCAGATGTGTCTGGGAATGATGGAACACTGTACATTTCTCTAGTCATGGTTGAATTCACGCACCTACAATATTTACATGGCAATGGAATACCCATCTCTGACAAAACTAAACAAAAAAAGAGGCATATAAATGAAGAACTATTTTGTAGTGAAATACACACACACACACATACACAAAATAGGATAGATATACAGCTACCTTCTCTTAATTCAACGAGAAGAAAGATTTGTACTAAATAGTGTTTGGACAAGATATCATATCTGCATCTTGTACTATGAATAACTAATACGAAGACAACAATATGCAATGTATTAATTATTGTAACTGTCCTACTAACCTGTTTTGAAACCATCTTATTGCTATTGTTTCCCAATAAAATTAATAAAATAAACAAATAATCATGGTGCCTGCGACATACCTGCTTCACAATACCTAGTAAATATGCACTTCCATGTTGACTCAGTTGCTCTTCTCTCATTGTTGGGACAAAATACCCAACACCCAAAATGAAGGAAGGAAAGGTTTATTTAGCTCATAGTCTCTGGAGATTTTAGTCCATGCTCAGCTGGCTCCAAGGCAGAGTGGCATATGGCAGAGAGCAACCTTTCATGGAGGCAGCAAAGAGCAGAGAGCAAAGGGAGGAGTAGCAGCAACAATGTCTGCAAGGAGCAATTCTGTCTCCCTTAAGGTGCATTCAGGCTAGCTGCCTCGGGCTGGGTGTAGGACTCATACCCATGATCCCAGTGGATCATGAGTTAATCACAAACTCTAGAAGACCACCCCATGACTGCATGAGGCTTTGAGAGGACAACTAGACATAAACCATAACATGTACCATCTTTATTCCACAAGTTATACCAAAAATAAAAAGCATGACATGTCATGTTTACAGCAGCATAGTTTATGATGCCTACATCTTAGAAACAGCCCAAATGCCCATCAACCAATGGATGGGTCAAGATGTTTTCAGTATGTAATGGAGTAATACTATGCCACAAAGAAGGATAAACTTGAGACATCTCTAGGTAAATGAATGCATCTTAAGGCCATATTCTTAAGTGAAATAAACTGGACACACATGTTCAAATATTGCATGGCTTCTCACACCAGAGAAAGGGTTACTGAGTACCAAAATCTATGATAGATATAATGAAATAAAAAATGCTCAAAGGCTAAGGGAAACTAGGCAGGAGGAAAAGGAAGGGAAGGAGGGAAATAAACAAATAGAAGGAAAACATAGAAACTAAGCTTTTAAAAATAAAAAGGGGAAGAGGGATGAAGGGAGGGGAGAGCAAAGGGGGGAAAAAGAAGAATCAAGATATATCATGTAGAGCTGGGCATGGTGGCGCATGCCTGTAATCCCAGCACTCGGGAGGCTGAGGCAGGAGGATTGTTGTGAGTTTGAGACCAGCCTGAGCTACAAAGTGAGCTTAAGGCCAGCCTGAACTGCATAGTGAGACCCTGTCTCAAAAGGACAAAAAAAAAAAAAAGATATATCATGTAAAGGTACAAATTCCCTATGATGAATGTTATCATTGTGTATTTCCAAAATACACTAATAAAATTAATTTTTTAAAAATGACATCTTCTTTTGTGTAAAATATCTTTAAAAACTTAAAAAGACTCTCAATCCTCAAGTTCATTAGAGTGTCAAATGTATCAAAAGTATTTTTTCTTATCAAGGCAAGTAAGTGTCTAATCATCCACACAATTGGCATATTAGTTTTTTTGTTTATTTTTGTGTCCTGGGGCTTGAACTCAAGGCCTTCACGTTGAACTATATTCCCAGATCCTTTTGATTTTGAGACAGAGTCTCATTACTAAGTCAGCCAGCCTGGGCTTGAATTGGTAATCCTCCTGCCTCAGCCTCCCAGAGCACCTAGATTACAGGCCTGAACCACCATGCTCCTCCTGACATATTAGATTTAACCACTTTTTATATTTATCTGTATATATTTAACATATCTCCCTGTGCTAAGAATCTACAATTACCTCCCGCTTACACCTGGGCAATGATCACTCTGTGCTCCTTGAACATTTTCCTAAAAGCTTAATAAATAAAGCAGGTCATCTTACCACACGCACAGATGAGGCTCCTCACTACTAAACCCTCCCTCACAGGCTGGAAAGCTCATCTGGGGAGAAATTCCAAGGCTCTCCCAAATGTGATCAAATGAAACATTCATTCTCAAGTCCCATGAGAGCCTCTTCCCCTGAAGGAGCAACTTCTCTACTGCTCTAGCATTTCCCTGACTGAGGACCAAGCTCAGAACAGATGCTGAAAAATGTATTTAAAAAAAAAAAAAGCAACACTGGTGAAAAGAAGGGCACCAAGAGGAAAAGCACTAAACTTCCAACATCCACTGCTAATGACACAAATGAGGCTGCAGAAGTTTGGATCCTTAGGTAGCAAGCTTCAAGATAAATGATAAGAGTCATCTAACTTGAAAATTATCAGAATCCTAGAGGAAGAGATGAAGAACAACTTACATGGACCAGGGCCAGGGAGATGGCTCAGTGAAATAAGCGCTTCCCTAGCAAGTGCAAGGGCCTGAGTTCAATACCTGGTTCTGCCAAAAAATAAACAAATGAATAAACAACTTACATGGACCATGTTTTTAAAATTATAAAAACTGGTTTATTAATCTTCTTTAGTCTTCTTCTCCTGGGAGACAAAAGAAAAAGATTTAAGTCATGCTATGTCTCAGAGCCCCCAAAGCAACTTACATCAGTGTTACTACCTCATTCTCTACTTTTATTTCTCAGGTAACCCCACAGATACATGCCCTACCACAGTTCCTACCTGGACACACACACACACTGCAGCAGGCAGGAATCTGAGCAAACCCAACTTTCTCCTAACTCCCAGGGAACCTGTTGTACGGGGGCATGAATGAAGAGCACAGGCAATTCTTCCCAGAAGTTGCTACAATAATCCCCATGGGACGATTCTTGCCAGTCCCCCTCTCATGGGATGCACATCAGGTCTAGGATTGGGCCCCAAATCTTGCTCTGATAGGCTCCTCCTATGCCTATAAGCAGAACATTCAGAAACATTCCTGACCTCTGCCCACTAGTTATAAACAGCATACACACCCTATTAAGAACCCTTGTTCTAAATCAATGGATCTGCAAGCCAGGGATATAGCTCAGAGGTATAAGTACCTGCCTGGCAAGTGTAAGTTCCTGAGTTCAACCGCTGGTACTGCAAAAAATAAAATAAAATAAATAAATGTTAATTAATTCTCTTGGGTCATGGATACCTGTGATAATCTTATGAAATCCTTTATTTTCTCTCCCTACAAAACTCACATCTTTTTTTTCCAGACAAAATCTTGCTGTGTAGCCCAGTCCAGCCTTGAGCTTGCTTACATAGCCCAGGATGGTCTCAACCTCATGGTGATCCTCCTGCCTCAGGAGTACTGGGCTTACACGTGAGCCACCATGCCCAGCACATTCACAATTTCAACAACACTTCAAATAAGAGATTTGTGGTCCCTAAGACCATAAATGGAGTTACATAAACTCAAATTAAGAATTTCCATCCTAGTCCAGCCAGATAACTCAGAGGATTAAAGCACCTGCTTAGGCAGACGCAGTGACCAGGGTTCAATCTCCAGCATGTTGTACCACCCCCGCCCCCAGGCACACTGAGACAGCAACTAAGACTGAGCATGGTGGTGTATACCTATAATCCCAGCACTTGAGAGGCTGAAAACAGGAGGATCACTGAGTCCAATCTGCATAGTGAGACCCTGTAGACCCTGTACTAAATACATTTTTTAAAAGTCTGTCCTTTCTTCACAGAATAGAAAAAAAAAATCCTAAAATTCATACAGAATTGGAAGAAAACTCAAGCATCCTGAGCAATCATGAATAAACAAAACAAAAAAAGCTAAAAACATCGACCTACCTGACTTAGAGCCCATAAATACACCTATGCATCTACAACTGATGGGTGCGTGTGTGTGTGTGTGTGTGTGTCTGTATATGTTATTAGACTGAAAACAGGCCTAAGACTTGCTAAGCGCTGAGCTATATCCACAGCTCAGCCAACAGTTTTTTTGACAAAATTGCCAAGAAAGTACAATAAAGGACAATCTTTCTAATAAACAGTAGTAAGAAAACTGAGTATCACCATATAGAATGAAATTAGACCCCCATCTCTTACCAGATGCAAAAAAATCAATTCAAAATGGATTAAACATTAAAATGCAATACCTAAAACTAGAAAAAATAAAAACAATAGGGGAAAAGCTTTTACAACACTGGACAAGGCAATAGTTTTTTACATATAACTTCAAAATTATAAACAACAGAAGCAAAAAGATAGGAGATTATATCAAGCTAAAAAGCTTCTACACAGCAAAGGAAAAAAAATCAACACAGTGGAGAGACAGTCTACAAAATGAGAGAAAATATTTGAAACTATATATCTGACAAAGGATTAATATCCAAAACATCCACAAAGGAACTTAATAACAAGAAAATCGAATTTAAAAATGGGCAAAGAGTTAAACAGATATTGTCTAAGAGGAGCTATACATATGGCCAAAAGGTATATGCAAAAGTGCTAAACACCACCAGTCATCAAAATCAGGGAAACACAAACCCCAATAACAGATCACCTCATACCTACTAGAACGGCTATCATCAGAAAGACAAGAATAGCAACTGTTGACAAACATATGACAAAAGGAAACTTCTGCACATTATTGCTAGAAATGTAAATTAATACAGCCACTATAGAAAACAGACTTTCATCCCAGGCCTGGTGGCACACATCTGTAATCCCAGCACTCAGGAGGCTGAGGCAAGAGGATCATCACAAATTCGAGACCAGCCTGTGCTACAAAGTAAGCTCAGGTCCAGCCTGAACTGCATAGTGAGACTCTGCCTCAAAAGTACTGAAATAAAATAAAAAGATCTCACAGAAGTTGTGAGTAGAAAGGCAATAACCAGGCTCTAGGATGCTAGAAAAGACTAGGGAGATGCAGGAGAAATAAGTTTCAGAACTTTATTATACAATATAGTTGATGGCACTATATTGTGTTTTTGAAAATGTAAACACCTAGGCATGGTGGCATACACCTATAATCCCAGCACCTCAGAAAACTGAGGCAGGAGGATCCCTGTGAGTGCAAGGACAGGATAGGTTACACAGTGAGACTGTCTCAAAAAAAAAATATATATATGTTAACATAACCAATTTTAAAAATAACTGTGAGTTAGTGCAGGGGCTAATTGGCTATAATTCCTATATATGAAAATAATTTACATATATATATATAATACATAACTTATGTATATATAGTTCAAAAAATCATGCTGTATATAACAGATATAACTTTATCTGAAAATGTTAAAAAAAAAGCAAAGAATTTCTGTCAAGGTTAGAGGAATATCCCATTCTGAATACACAAACAGTACTCACAGTGAGTTACATACCTCCAATGCTCCTCTTCTATAGAAAGATGAGGAGAGAGGCCTAAACTGATCAAACTTTACTAAGCACCTACAAGATGCCGGGCACTGCTCCAAGGGACTTGACAATGTAAATTCATTCTAATGTTCACTACAAAGCCAAAGGGGACAAAAATCAAGATTCCAACTCAGATCCTCCACATCTCTAACTTGACCACAACACGCCTCTCACAGTTCCCACATTAAAACAAAAACAAAAAGATGCCCAGGATTGTGGTTACACACCTGTAATCCCAGCACCTGGAAGACTGAAACAGGAGGATCACAGCAAATGGAGGCCAGCCCTAGCCACATAGTGAGCTCAAGACCAGCCTAAGCTGCACAGGGAAACCCTCTCTCAAAAAACAAAAAGCCCAAAACACAAATGGAGCTGCCAAAACTCAAAACTAACAGGGCCAATACTACAAATTTCATCTAATGGACACCATGGAAAATCCTGTTTTGTTTTGTTTTGTTTTGTTTTTTAAATGTATTGGTACAGGGTCTCACTGTGCAGCTCGAACTCTAGCAATCCTCCTGTCCCAGCCTCCCCAGTCTAAGATTACAGGCATGCACCATCACACCTGGGAGGAGGGCTCAGCGCGCCCAAGGGATGGGGCCAGTGCATACAGAAATCCTGGCTCTTAATACCAAATCTTAGGCTGTCACTTTCCCACTCCTGAAAGCCTCAAAGATGACTGAAATCATCTAACCATCTCCATTCTTCACCAGGTTGGGAAAAAACAAAAAGTTTGTAAAGACTAAGAACTACCTGGTAAATACTGGTCTCTTCTCTACCAACCCCAAGTCTAACTAGAGGTTTATTTCCATAACATCTTATGAAAAGTATGCACAGGCTGTTGTGAAAGATCTGCTACATGGTCATGTGAAAACAAAGTAGAAAGGTGAATGGCAGAGATGTTGGTCACAGGATACAAAACCCAAAACAATGGGGAGGGGGTGTTGGCGCACACCTGTAATCCCAGCACTCAAAGCTGAGGCAGGATTGTTGTGAGTTCAAGACCAGCTTGGACTACAAAGTAAGCTCAAGGCCAGCCTTAACTGCATAGAGACCCTGTCTTGAAAAGAAAAGAAAAAAAGAAAAAGAAAAAAAGAAAAAAAAAATATATATATATATATATATGGTATGGGATATCAGTTTGCACATCTCCCTTCTTTCTTGAATACCTAATGAGCCCTCTACATTCTAAAATCAAAGCAGCATTTCTTGAAGTACAAATTCACCCTTATTACATGTGCAGCAGTAATGCTCTCATCCTAGTACAGGTTCTTTCAATAAATAATGGCACAACGCGAGGCGGAGGCATGGGAGTCCTTTCCTGGCGCTCTTTTGGGGGTGCAGAGCAGACCAAGTCTGAAAGCATCTCCCTGACCACATTCCCTCACTTCGCACTAAAGGGGACCGAAGTAAATAAAAGCAGTAGAAGTCGGCCTGGATCTGCACAATGGCCTCTGGGGTCAGGGCTGGACGAACGCGGGATCAAGGGAGGCGGCCCTCTGGTGGGGGTCTCAACAGCACCTCCAGCTCTCGGATTCCCATCCCGGGTCCGGCCTGTACCTTCTCGCGGAACATTACCCATGCCGGGGCCTTTCCTCTGCTGCAGCTCGAGTGGCTGAGAGAGGAGACACGAGAGGCAGCGGACAACCAGCACCGCGTCACAGCGACACTCACACCACCACGACGTGCCCTCGGCGTCCACAAGGCCGTTTGGTCCTGACTGCAAGGTCCTCATGCACGCGCACACGCCCCACCCCACCCCCGCCTCCGCCCCCGGCGACCGCATTAACCATCCTCATGCGCTATAAGCACGCCGAGACACACACCTGGGACTGCCGCACCCGCGCGAAGCGGCCAGAGGCCGCTCCCTCAGGTGACTTCTTCCTCTCACCTCACCGCCTCGCCCCACGAAGTCCCCGGTCCGCCCCCCCGGGAAACTGGAGCAGATTTGTTAACACTGGCGCCGTGGCTTCTGGGAAATCGAGTCCTGCAGTGAAGAGCCGCAGAAGCCAGGAGTCCCAAGGCCCGGACTGATCCCAGCATGCAACTGGAGCTCGCTCCCGAGGCGGCCCAAGAGAGGACGGGTGGCTTGCGGGGCTTCTAGCAGCCACGGTTAGACTCGGTCGTCTGAGAAGGGTTATTTTTCTTGGCAGAGCGGGGCACGTAACTTACTTTTCAATATTAAGGGAAGTAATTGAATTTGAGTTTTAAAGAATCCTCAGAGTAAAATCATGCCAAGATGTAGCTGCTTTGACCTCCTTATCTCAGACCCCACAGTATTCTCTATGCTATAGACATAGAATATACTTGTAGAGTGAACTAAAGGATTGGTTGGGTTTTTGGTTTTTTTTTAATTTTCAGAGAGGATGTACTTTATATGAGAGATTTCAAAGTCTACTATTCTTTTTCTTTGAGAAATTACTGTACCAAAATGAAATCACTCTTGTCAGAACCTGGGAAAAATGAAGTCAGGAGCTTCCGGAAGAGATGGCCTTTGTAGGCCAGGGAGATGGCTCAGTGGAATAAGCACTTCCCTGGCAAGCACAAGGGCCTGAGTTCAATCCCCAGTTCCACCAAAAAAAAAGAGATGGCCCTCGTGCAATCATTTGATTGATGATGATAATTGGCATAAGAGTCTGCGAACCATGATTTATAGTTAAACCACTTACATTAAGGGAATTTTCCAGTACCAGTCTTAACTGCAACCTTGCAAATGAGCTTGTTATACCACAACTTTGCAGTCATTTTTATGATTTTTTTTTCTTTAGACAGGGTCTCCCTGTGTAGTGCACACTGGACTTGAACTCACTATGTAACCCAAGCTGGCCTTGATCTTGTGGTGAACCTCCTGCTTCAACCTCCCAAGTGCTGGGATTACAGGGTGCACCACCATGCCCAGCTGGAAAAAAAAAAAAAAAAGTAATATTAAAAAAAAAAACCAGAAACTTGTGAAGAAATAAAATAAAATTGACACAGTCAAGAACCACCTTCTTGGGCTGGCCAGATAGCTTAGCAGACTAAAGCATCTTCTTAGGCAGAGCACAGCAACTAGGGTTTGATCCCTGGCATGCCATGCCAGCTCTGCCGCCAGGGCACACTGAGAAGGTGATTGAGATTGGGTGTGGCAGTGCATAACTCCAGCACTTGGGAAGCTAAAAAGCAGGAGAATCACTACGAGTTTGATCTACATAGTGAGACCCTGTAGACCCTGTACTAAATACACCCTGGCAACATGATGACCACAGAGCCTGTCTTAAAGAGACTAAAGATGTATCTCAGTGTAAAAATCCTGGGCTCAAGCCTCAGTACCCCAAAAAAAGAGAGAAAAGAAAACTAAGTAGGAGAGCCATGAAGAAATGCATCTTTTGTACTTTGCTTTCAGTCCACAGCTAGAGTCAAGTCTATATATTACTCAGTCAGCTAATAAATATGTTACCTAAAGAAACTGATGAAAAAGTGGAGTCATTTTTTGCATCAAAATTATTTCAATATGACTTTTAAGCTGGACGTGGTAGGTCATGCTTGTAATCCCAGCACTTCAGAGGCTGAGGAAAGAGGATCATTGCGAGTTTGAGACCAGCCTGTGCCACAAAATGAGCTCAAGGCCAGCTTGACCCGCATAGGGAGAACTTATCTCAAAAAGATGTGTGTGTGTGTGTGTGTGTGTGTGTGTGTGTGTGTGAGAGAGAGAGAGAGAGAGAGAGAGAGAGAGAGAGAGAGAGAGAGAGAGAAGGCTTTTACATTAATAGATTTCTTTGTATGGAATGCAGTTTCTCTAATCATTAAAAAATATGTAGTGCATGAGCTTAATAATTGTTATTCAAAATCGTACATCCTTGCTTGATTTGGGGTTTTTTATTTATTTTGTATGAAAGCTTGGCTTTCTGGGGAGACAGATGTTCAGTGTCTTGCACTGTACTCGTAGTCTATCAAATATTCTGTCAAAAGTTGTCTTTCTGTAACCCATTATAACCTTGAATGAGGAATTTAAACTTAAATGTAGGTGATTTCTAATAGGTGGGCAACTTATTACACCCAGCTGAACTAAACTAACATGGTTCTGGGTGTGGAGGCCCACCTGAGGGTCGTTGCCAGCAGCGTAAAAGCAGAACAGGAGAAGATGCCGAAACGCTGTTAGGGATGCTGTTTGGAGAAACTGGTGGAGCTGTGGCTGGAAGCTTCTAGCTCTCTTGGGCTGTACTGTTGGAGCACTTTGTCACACCGGCTGTCCTGATGAACTTTGGAAGAGCTCTGGTCCTCATCTTGAGCATCGCTTCCTGGCTCCGGAGGGGAAGATGGTGCACAGCTCAGCCTCATGGAGAAGCTTGTCTCTATGACTTTTCAGAAGGGAACTCAGCTTTCCTCGTCAGATGAGGAGCTCAGGACCCCACTGTTGCTGAGGATGGCTGTGGTACTTTTTGGGGAGCTCTTGTTCTTACCTTGAGCATTGCTTCCTAGCTCCAGTTCAGATCCCTCAGCCTGCTAGCACAGATCCTTCATCCCACTGGCATAGACTTTCTAGCTTCCAGCACTGACCTTTGGGCCTTTCCAGCAAAAATCCGTGAAGTGGGCTTACACAAGACTTGGTTGTGGGCTCTAGGCCTGTAGGTGGACTTGTGGGAGGCATTGTTACAAGCTCTAGGATTTCAGTCCTACTCACCAGGATATTAGGATCCGGGCCCATCACCTGTATTCTTTAGTATTTAGTACGTGGATAAATTTCCTATACATGTATATGATTCTTGAGAGATTACTTATAACCTAATATTATAAAATGTGTCCTGTATTATATTGTACCCCTTGCAAATCTCCAACATGAAGCAAACAATATGATTTACTAACATAGCATGAGCCGGGTACGGTGGCACACACCTGCAGTCCCCACATGCATAGGGCTAAGGAAAGAGGATCATTGTGAGTTTGAGACCAGCCTGGCCTACATAGTGAGATCCTGTCTTAAAAAACAATAAAAATAAAAACAAATACAACTTGAAGAAAGAAATATTCTAGGAGTGTTCATGATTAACATTAAAGCATTAGCAGTCATCTCAGCAAATAAAAAATGAAGATATCAGGATCAAAATTATTCAGCATTTTTCTACTTGGTCAATAAAATGCCAGGAAAAAGTTGTACCTCTTTGAGTGTAGAGAATCCTTATGGGTTACATTCAGAGAAGATTAAAATGTCAGAGAAGTAATAAGATAGTAATTTTCCCAACTATAACACAAATACATAAAATAAAAGAGCACATTGCGTACAAACACTTTGAAAAGTTTTAAGAATAAACTCGGTCAGTTATGTGCTAGAAATATAAAAGTAATATTAGAAAAGAAATCCTGAACAGCGGGAAGCAAGCATCACATTCTCAACATTCTCAGCTGGGAAGACATAATATGCTTTCAAGATGTGATACTTGGGGTCAGGGAAATAGCTCAGTACAATAAGCACTTGCCTGGCAGCCTCAAAGACCTGAGTTCAATCTCCAGTTCCGCCAAAAAAAAAAATCTGAGACTTTCTCACATTAATCTGCAGTTTCAGTTCCTCAATCAAGACCACTAGAAATTTGGTTGGGAAACAGAGTTTTTGTTAAATTTTGCATATGTTGAATGAAAAAAATCCACATAATTTTCCCACCTTGTCAAGATTTGCAAGAACACTAAAACCAAGCCATTTTTTTTTATTTTAATAAAGTTTATTTTATTACCTTGTTCTCAGTAATCAATGAGAGGCCCCAACCAAGTCATACTTTTAAAACAATAATGATGATGAGTTGGATAAACTCCATTTCCTAAAATGATACAGCAGTTAAAATAAGTGATACAAGTAAAACAGTCAACCGTAACAGTGGTTCAGAAAGAAATGTCTGGAAAATTTATACACAGGAAAATTCAAGGAATGAAAATATGACTGATCGGTATGAAGGACCAGAAAAATTGGTGAGTGATTTGGGAAGTCTAAAGTTGGACTACCAAAGCAAATTTACAGATACATTTCAGAGCAGAGAGAGGAGCCAGACAGAGACAAAAAGACAGAACAGGAACCAGATCCCAGGGACAATAGAAACAGCAGTCACAGCACAGTCAGCAGGGAGAGGCGCATGGTAACAAGTCCTGAGTGGGCTTCAGCAAAGTATATGGGACGGCTCCTTGAGGTTCAGTGCGAGCCATTAACTTGATAAATCCTTCTAGCATTGACCCTATGCTGGCCACTTCCCTGATCTATATTGTTTTCTGAGATTTTTGTGGCTCAGGTTCACATCAGGCCAGTATTTTACCTTAGAAGTCACCTCTCTGAGATGGGGCAGGGCTGAGCTATGAGCTTATCCACAAGTAACCACACCTTCTCCTGTCATTGGGTCTGGTACACATCCCAAGGGGCATTGTTTTGGTTAGAAGATCACTTCTATGACACTATGCTGTTTCTTGGTGCATGGACTCTAATGAAATCACAAACCAGGTCCTGACATGGTGGGGCAGCACACACACAAAAGTTCTAGGTATAAATGATCTACCGAATTCAGTGTCACTCAGACGAGGTCCAGAGGCATCGAAAAGACATCAACATTTACCTAAGGTATTCTGTACATGCGACCTATAATTGTCCCTATTTCCATTGAATTAATTTTGACCCATCCTGAAGGGATCTCAGATTAAGAACAAAGATGAAAATTCACATAAAACTAATGCAGGGAAAGAGCTGAGGAGTCAGGGGCAGGTGAGATGTTAGGAACGGGCTCTTTGGTGAGCAGACAGCATCTCTCCACATCAGAGCAAAAGCCTTACAGTGACTCTTGCATGTTCTCATCAAAAAGCAGACATTGTGTGGATCCGCATGGCCAGCCCATGAGGCACCAGCCACATGTGGCCTAGGACATCTAGTGATGTGACCCCATGGGAACACGCACTGTTAGCATTATTGTATGGTTTTTAGTGACTTTTTCATCACTCAGGTACAGTGCTCCAGCTGGGTAGGAGAGGGCACAGGGCTGTACTAACCCCACCTCCTGTGTCTGCCGCACACAATAGCCTATGATGTTCTCTCTTTTCTGTTATAATAAAAAGTAGAAAAAAATAAAGGAGGGATGGGGAGATACTTCAGTAATCTAAGCATCTGCCTGGCAAGCACAAAGACCCGGGTTCAATCCCTGCTACTGCATGCCATGCAGGCCCCAGAACCCTGGGTGCACTGTGCTGGCCACCAAAACCAGGTGTGGTGGCACACACCTATAATCCCAGCACTGAGGAGGCTAAGACAGGAGGACCACTATGAGTCTGAAGAGCATAGTGACACCCTGTACCAAATAAATAAATAAATAAATAAATAAATAAATAAATTTTTAAAATAATAAAAGAAGGCCAGGCATGGTGGCACAGGCCTATAATCCCAGAACTCAGAAAGCTTGAGGCAAGAGAATCACTTCAAGTTTGAGGCCAAAGGGCCAGCCAAATAGCAAATAGCTCAGCACAGGGCCACGGATATCCCCAGGGCCTGCCTGTGCTAGCACAGCCCTGGGACACACTGAGATGGCAATTGAGACTGGGTGTGGTGGCGAGTGCCTGTAATCTCAGCACTTGGGAGGCTGGAAACAGGAGAATCACTAAGAGTCTGATCTAGTAGTGAAACCCTGAACACCCTGTAGACCCTTCCCTAAAATACAGAACAAAAAAACAAGTTTGAGGCCAGGTGGGCTATAAAATTAGCTCAAGGCTAGCCTGAACTGCATAGTGAGACCCTGTCTCTGGAAGAAACAATTTTTTAAATAAAGGAAGTTTCCTACTTATACATATCATATTCTATATCCTATAGGAAGATCGAGACAGCTCCTCTTCCCCCCAGTGTGGCTCAGGAAGGACAAAAGGCTGGACACCCACGGCGTAGATTTCCATCTCTGACTCACTCTTCTTTTTCCCAAACAATGTCTAAGTCTGAAATTCCTCTCCACTCACCTCCATTCCAAGAACTTGTACCTGATGTTTACCAGACTTATCATGGAAGAGAAAACTAGACCCTCAGCTATGGGTTTTGTTCCCTCAACTTCACCTCTCTCCAGAGCTATGATTATTATGTTATTTCTACCATCAAAGATGGTGCCTGCCAGAAAGATCTCTGAATATTTTTTCTTGACACATTAATTATCTAAATTAATTGAGTGTTTACAGAGCATATCCCAGGATGCTGACAGAGGCAGCTGAGGAAAGTTTTTCTGCTCTCTCTACAGGAATGAAGTCTAATAATGGTGACAGCCAAAACCCAAAAGATCTTGCCCTGTTTGGCTAACTCTTTACAGTGACATTTATTGAAAGTTACACGTTTTGATTGCCCATGTCAGTACCTTTTTTGAGAGGTTTTTTTTTTTTTTTGGTGTGTGTGTGTGTGTGTGTGTGTGTGTGTGTCTTTTTGAGACAGGATCTCACTATGCAGTTCAGGCTGGCCTTAAGCTCATTTTGTAGCTCAGGCTGGTCTTGAACTCACAACA
The DNA here is from genome assembly GCA_004027165.1 of Ctenomys sociabilis. NCBI lineage: Eukaryota > Metazoa > Chordata > Mammalia > Rodentia > Ctenomyidae > Ctenomys > Ctenomys sociabilis. The sequence goes on from PVKA01025714.1 coordinate 31,030, forward strand.
ATCCTCCTGCCTCAGCCTCCCTAGTGCAGGGATTACAGGCATGTGCCACCACGCCCAGCCTTTTGAGAGGTTTTTGATGACCATTCTAACTTCTTCTGTGATTAATGGTTTATTCAGATCTCCTGGAACTAATTTTTGTTATTTATAGTTTTTAGAAAAATATCTACTTTACCCATGATTTCATATTTACTGACACAACTTCATATATATATATATATATATATATATATATATATATATATATATATATATATATCTGTAATCCTAGCACTTGGGAGGCTGAGGCAGGAGGATTGTTGTGAGTTCAAGAACAGCCTGAGCTCAAAGTGAGCTTAAGGCTAGCCTGAACTGAATAGTGAGACCCTGTCTCAAAAAGACAAAAAAAAAAAAAAAAAAATGACATTGGGCAGCAAGATAGCTCAACAGTCTAAAGTGCCTGCTTAGGGAAGCATAGGCAGGCGCAGGGGATGGTGTTTCAATCCCCAGCACCACATGCTGTGCCAGTCCCGCCCTCTGGGAAGTCTGAGCTGGCCAAAACAAATAAATAGAATAAAACAAAAGCAATGATATCAATAATCACATTAAAGATAAGTGGTGTAAACACATCTATTAAAAGGTATAATTTTTGCCTTTCCCCTGGCTGCAGCATGCAGGCTGCATGATGCCTAGAGTTACTGTAAAAGACATAAACCAGCAAGAGTTCGTCAGAGATCTGGCAGCCTTCCTTAAAAAGTCTGGAAAGCTAAAAGTCCCCAAATGGAAGGACACAGTCAAGCTGGCCAAGCATAAAGAGCTTGCTCCCTACAATGAGATCTCTACACACGAGCTGCTTCCACAGCTCGGCACCTGGACCTCCGGGGTGGTGCTGGGGTTGGCTCCACGACCAAGATCTACGGTGGCTGTCAAAGGAATGGCGTCATGCCCAGCCACTTCAGTCGAGGTTCCAAGAGTGTGGCACGCCGAGTCCTCCAAGCCCTGGAGGGGCTGAAAATGGTGGAAAAGGACCAAGATGGGGCTGCAAGCTGACACCTCAGGGACAGAGAGATCTGGACAGAATCGCTGGACAGGTGGCAGCTGCCAACAAGAAGCATTAGAACAAAGAATGCTGGGTTAATAAATAGCCTCATTCATAAAAAAAAAAAAAAGGTGTAATTTTTTAGGCTAGATTTTAAAAATACTCAACTATTAGATGTAACAGGCTCTGGTGCCAGGGAAATAGCTCAGTAGAATAAGTGCCTTCCTGGCAAGTGCAAGGTCCTAAGTTCAATTCCTGGTGCCACAAAAAAATAAATAAATAGATGTAACAAGTTCATATTAAGAACAAGGTCCTGAGTTCAATCCCCAGTACTGAAAAAAAAAAAAAATATATATATATGTATATATATTTTTTTAATAGAAAATAGAGAATAATCTAATACTCACATACAAAAAAAAACAAACTTTGACCTATATACCTCACACTTTACATGAATATCAACTCAAATTTGGTAACAGAACTAAACATAAAATTATAAATCCAGGGGCTGGGGAGATGGTTCAGTAGAATAAGTGCTTACCTGGCAAGCACAAGGGCCTGAGTTCAATCCCTGGTTTAAAAAAAAAAAAAAA